>VZRN01000356.1:3009765-3050176 GCA_013397935.1 Dasyornis broadbenti
AAAAAAACAAAAAACCAAAAAAAAAACGATGCTATAAGGTCTCACTCTTGTAAAGGGGCCGATCTGGTCCCAGGAAAATCAATAAAGTTTTGTTATTGACTTTGCTTGGAGCAGCATTGATCTCTAAAGGCAACAAATGCGTTGAATTAGGTTAGTAAATTACAGTTCCCATGACCAAGTTAAAAGACAAATGAGTAGTTAAGTGAGAGTCTGGTTACAATATCACATCACAGGGCTTCCTGGTTATTTTCTTGTGGAATTCAGACAGCAGAATTTCAAAGAAAATATTGTCCAATCAGTCCACACGGGAGTTATATATAAAAAAAAAATAAATCATTTACAAACAGAAGGATTGTAAATCTGTCTCACACCAAAAGGAAACTAAAAACCAGAGTTAAAGACATCCTGTTAGAAGGCTGAATGAAGATCAGCTGATTTCTTGACTGAGAGTTTCACACAGTTCTAGCTAAGCACACTAGAAAATACATTCTGTCAGGACTGAATATTTAATTTAAATATGTTTTAAAAAATTCAGACTATATCTTGATTAATGAAGCATTTCCTGATTAATGAAGCATTGCAAAAAGCCTCTGTGGGAGAATGCTATGTTAAAATGAAGAAGCTTTTAATACAGACTTTTAAAATTTTTCAAAGTGGATATTCACACAGGTCTTAAGACTTGCATGATGCATTTATATGCACAGATTAGAAATGATGGCATTTCTTTTTTGCAGGGGTCTCACATGTCTGCTCCCAGTGATTACATGGCACAGTCAGGCAGTTCTCAGAATGAAACACTCCACAGAAAAGATGACCTATAACGCAATAGGTTATGTGCCACAGAAGACAGCCTATAAATATTTTAAAATGTTGAATACATGAAAAAGCATATTTACTTTTATTTGCTGTCTCATTCCAAGGGCAGAAGCACCTTCATTGCAAGAGATACCGACTCTGCATTCCTTAAATATACATAGATATATGAGTAGCTATTAATACATAGTAATACAATGAAATGATATTATTCCTGTGTTTGTAAAATTGCTCTTATAGTGAACTCATTGGCAAGCAAGCACTTGGCCAATAAGAGCTCTTCAGTGGATAAATTCTTAATGATGGAAAGTAGGCTAACGCTTTGAAATTCTGTTCACATATGACCTTGTTTTCTTCCTCCATTTCCTTAAACTGGAATATTACCATTTTTTTCTCCAAAATGCCTACTTAAACTTGAGTGCTACAGAGAAGACAAGCCAGTGCAAAGCACTTAAATTCCTAAACAAACAGCCTGGACTCAATGTAAAACCGACCTTTTTGATTCAAGAACTTTTTTCGAAAATTTAACATGACACACATAAAATCTTTATTGTCAGCAGCCAAGCAGTTCAGAGCTAGTTCTGTAATCCCAGTGTGGGACCTAAAGTGCACACAGGAAGCTGGATTCAATTTTTCACTTAATTCCAGAAGTTACCCATTATCCTTCCTTACTAAGTAAAAGGGTTACTTTTCCTTGGCAAGCTCCTTGGTATGCAGAGCTAAAATTGGGTCTCAGTCACAAAAGACCTGTCAGTAGACATTAAATTATCTAATTACTACTGAACATGTTATTGAACAAGTCATATTCAAAGTAGGAACGACACAAATCAAAATCCACTCTTAAAATAGCCCTAAGTGATACACATACCCCAATATAGCCTCAGCATTCTGCTACTGTCTCATCCACGCAGTGTCCAGCGTGAGTCATAGCTGAGACTTGTGAAACGCTGCAGTCTCAATACTTTGGGCTTAATAGGAGATGTGGTGAGAAGCAATGCGAGGCAAATAAAGCCGTCTAGTCAAGATTATCATTTTTAAAAATAAACAATTTCAGCCCATTGGGCTTTTATTCATCAATAACAATTGCAGCGAGACCCAACACAGAAAGGAGATCTTTAATATCAATAACACAAAATGCTACCTTGCTAATGAAGAGATACGAGTTTATTGATTAGTTGTGCAGGAATGTTTATGTTGGTTTTGCTTCTAGTTGCTCATATATGGATGAGCTATTCAATTTCACTGCATCTGCATACAAGGACTTGCAGAAATGGGGTTTGTTACAGCCTGTCTCCCTGTTCCCATCTTTCTCACAGCCTACATTTCCCCCTAGCTGGGTTCTGCTGCACTTGTTGTGCATGAAGCATAGGCAGAGAAAAAGTAGGATCGTGTTCAGCCTACGGAAATCCAGCTCACCTTAATGAGGAGTGGGTTTAGAAAAGGTCACTAAACGCTGACCAGGCTCTGCTGCCACTTTGCTCTCTCCTGCCAGGGACCCAGGAGATGATGCCAGGAGAATGCAAATCCTTCCAGCCATGCAGAGGTCCTCCAAAGCATTCCATCAGGACAGCCCCCTGAAGGATATGATCCACAGGCATTTGCCTGCCCTCGTTATGGCAAAACTGCCTGCCCCAAAAGTGCTCACAGCAGCTTCTCAGAGAGCAAGCTGCACAATCTTAGGCTCTTGGAACAGGGAGGAATGTATAACCTTCCAAGAGCATGAATGAAATGAGGTTTAATATACACTTTGCTTCTAAAACTGCTTGGATTTTTCTTTCTTTTTGCTCGGTTTCTTATATTGATATGGAACAGATGCAAAGTTCACAGCCTGATCCAGCTCGAAACCTATGAAGTTTCAGAGGTGTGCAGATTCAGCATTTGGTTTTGTCTGACTTCTTGAAGGAAATATCGAGAACGATTTTCTTGAATTAAGACCAGCTGCTTCTGCTACGACTGTCAATGGCAAATTAAGATTTTTGTATCTTTAGATATGGAAAAACTCACAAAATATCAGCTTTGCTTAAGAGTTCATTCTTAAGATTTTTCTACTGAGATCCGCAGAGGAAATGGAGAGTGAACAGCTTTTAATTACAGTATGTTTTCTTGCTTGTTGGAAACTTCTAATTTTACTGCCTGTGGGCTATCTGGGAACTCACAAGAGAGAATATCCTACATTCCAAACCAAACCAAAAAATCTAGAGCTCAGTACAAAACACACACTGTAGCAAATTTCTGCATATAAGCAGAGTTTCTTCTGCCTTTATTTAAAAGCATGTGCCCTTCTCCGTAACGATGCACAGAACTAGGAAAACACGGCCTGCTCATTGCTCACGGCTTCTGCCAACACCAGGACTTTGGTGCAAACAGGACATTTTAGCCACTTCCAGGTGACTCCAAAGATCTCATCTCTCAGTTTGTCAGTCAGACTGAATAGAAATGCCCAGGACACAGAAGCACAGAAATTTCTATAGGCCATTTCATACTTCAGAAAGCAGGTCATGCTACATTTCTGTCACTGCCTTCCCACAGTTGTCTCATTTATATTAAGATCACTTAGAAACTTACCAGGGTCTTCAAAGTACACCAACTAATCTCCCAATTTTATAACTCAGTACTCTTATTCAATTTTCCATTAAAAAACAAAAAAAAATTAAAAATAAATGGATCCAGAAAATAAGACAGAACATGATGAAAACCCCATTGCTACTGTGACAATTAAGCACCAATAGTTGCCATTAAAAAATATCTATTTAACCAATTTTGCCTGGAGTCTATACCTGTCTCTCAGGACTCTGGTTCTCTGGCTTTCTTCGGAGGGCATCACAAGAGACCAGAACTCACCAAACTCAAGTTAAATCACACCTTTTTCTTTCTTATGTACAAGGCGTGATACCTGCAGAAAGGATTTGGCAATCTTAAATCCAATCTGAGTTTGGACACAACATTCTGTTTGGTTATTAGTTTTGCTGTGTTTCAAGAAGTTGCCATTAAGCTGAACACTCTAAAATTCCCATGAATGTTCCCCCTTTTCACATTCCAAAGATAGGCATCAAATTAGGCTTTTTCAATATCTTTGATTGAAGCATCTGTACTGCATCCTGAGTTTGAACAACAACTACTAACAGCTCTGAGGGTATTTCATCAAAGTCTCCATATAATCTAGGATCACTGCACATTTATGTGAATAAGTGGCTTTGTACACTAGGAGGAAATATTTATTTTGATATCTTTCAAAATCCCACCATGTGTTCAGTTGTCTTTTACAAATCTGACCCAGGAACTAAATCAGAACTGTTGGGACAGTGACAACTGCTTTCCTCCTTGAAATTCACAGACACAAGCCAAAGGTGAAAGCATGGTAAATACAGTGGACAGCCTTGCTTAGAAGTTTTAATAGTGAAACTAGTACAAAATATTCTTGATTAAAACAAATTTTGGAGGGACATCAATGCAGAAGTGATCATGTTTTCTGAAATAGTTACGTGAATATGGGCAGAAAAACTTTTTCATGTGTTATACAGCTCCAGTTCTAGACTCTATTTGACAAGGATGGAGGCTCAGTGGGACTGCTGTGTCCACGTCCACCTTGGTGCCTGCCTAAATAAAATTTCACTGAATCTCACTGGCAAAGAAGTAGCTGTCAGCCCTAATTTCCACACCAGTTATTATTCTACTAACACGAGGGCAAAGGGTTTACATTAATAATTATCTCCTTTGCATTACATGCCATCAGAATCCATAACTGCTTATTTCAAACATGTCAATAATATATTCAACAAAACCTGTGGGTGTTCCTCCAAGAAAACAGTGCAAACTGTCAAGAGCTTGGCTGCATTTTGAAAGCTGGCTGTATAGAAGCTACTCTGAATACCCACACAGTTCAATAGAAAATCCTGCCCTGTCTATACTACTCTAATCTAAATGTGGAGGAGCCATGACCTTTTTCTCTGGACAGTAAATACTTGGTCAAAAACTGATTTTCATTCCCGAAGAGAAGATTAAAATATATATATAATAAACCACCAACCTATAAAATCGAATTTGTTTATGAAGTCAGATGCTATTACATATACTATTAAATAAAAAAATAATAATAGAGTAACCCAAAAATCTTCAAAATCATGTTCTTATTCAGTCCCTTAGGAATTGTCATATGTAAAATCATGGGGACTGTCTTTCCAAAACTGTCGTGGCTTTCCTTTAGAAGTATTTCCTATATTTGTACATACGTATGCATACATGAAATCATAAAAAGTGTATCTCCTACAGCTATAACCTAGAGGATGCCAACGTCATTGGCAGATAAACTGTTAGTACAGCAGAACTGGATTTATGGGTCCTCAAAATGAGAAAAAAAAAAAACATTAGCAGTAACCCATCATTCAATGCACAAGTCATTTTGCACATTTTAGGGCCTTGCAAACAAGTTTAAAACTTTTACCCTGAGTTGTAGAGACATTCACTGTGTTTACAATACATTTAATACATTACAATTACATATTTATCATCAGTTACATTTCAGATATCAGTCATATTTAAAGCCCAAAAGATTTACATTTGCAGTAGAAAATATGTCTAAATGAGAATTAGCAGTGGGAAAATACCTGAAACTCTGATCTCCTTTCTTTAAAAGATGTCAGAAATTAAATATTTGCACTGATATCAATGGGGCATTAAATCTGTAACTAATTCCATATGTGTGAAAGCTGTAAGGATTAAAAGTGTAGAAGGATGCTGTACAATAAATCAAAACCATAGCAAATTCTGCAAGGTTGTTGAAGTGAGCTGCTCCAGGCAATCAGGATATGAAAATTAAATCAATTTATGGGAGGAAAAACCATACTTACCCTCTAAGTATTAATTACTTCTCGTACAGTAGCACCTGGATGATTCAATCCCTTCACTCATGCAAGTATACACACATAAATAAAAGTAAGGTTCTAGACCCAAAGGTCTAGAGCTTTTGGCTTAGTTTTTAAATACTCAAAAGACTGAGTCAACCCTCAGTTTACTGGGCACGGAGGAGAGTGATTTATACATCAATTCCTTACTAAAGCTCTATACAAGTGGGCTCAAATCTAGGGTTATTTCAGCTAGATCAGGTTGCACCTGCCTATTCTCCACAACGAAAGTAAGAAAACTTTATGCAGATAATTGCTGCAATAAGATTACAGCTGTTGGTACAGCTTGTAACTGTTATTTATATTCAGCTCTTCAAAAAGACTATGATGATGATGAAATGAAGTAACAGAGAATATGGTCCAATGGTTAATTTATCTCCTGTTAAATCTTTTTTCTATGATGAGGAGAGTTAGCTATGATACCCACTGGCCCCCATGTGACCTTCACTGGCAAAGTCTTGAAGTGATAAATTAAATTTCTTCCTTCAGGCTGTTGTTTACAGACTGTATCTTGCTCTGGAGTAGACCCTCAGCAGTGGAGACTCCATGCCAGCGGAGATGAACTCAAATCGAGAGATAGCAGATCAGATATGCTGCTAACCAGCCATGTAGCAAAAAAATACAGATTTCAAGTTCCATAAGAAAGCTCTGGTGTCCTGGTACAGAGGGGTCAGCAGAGCAGGCCTCTCTCAAAAAAAAAAAAAAAAAAGGGCCGATGAATTTCTTGAGCTGTCTTCTGGCATGCTTCAGCCCTGTGAATCAAATAACTGAGGAAGGCTCATAAAAATGAGTAAACAAACATAAAAGGGTGGCCCCGAGTGCTATTGTATTTCAGAGCTGGCTCGCTGCTCTTGTTAAAGGGCTGCTACAGACATACACAAAGAATCATATGAATAATGCTGGAGCCATCTACCTACAGCACAGAAACGTGATCTTTTCTGTTCGAATGTGTCTGAAATTTGTTAGAACTGGAAAAAAGATTACTCTTGCCTTAAAAGGCCATGATCTCATGCTCAGTGCCTTTTTTTGATACAGGGCCCATAGGTGAAAAAAGCCTAAAAACCTATTCAGCCCTTGCTGGCTTAATAACTTTAACATATTATTTGTGATGAAGATGAAAAAATCAGACTTGTAAAAACTGATCATAAAAAAGAAAAAAAAAGGGCTTTAACTAACAAAGGAGGAAAGGAAACTATGGGAGGCAGCTTAATGCTTCAACATCGGGTAACAATACAAAAGTCTGAAGTCTTTAACTCATTAATTTGAAAGGGTTTGGCTCCAACTCTTTATTTTGGCTTTTCATTTCTGTTTGTTTGTTTTTCCCTCCCAAAGGAAATCTGGACTGTAGATGATTACTTTGAAAACAAAGCAGTACACAACTGTGGCAGAGAGCCTCTCTTCAAAAGAGATAATTCGAGGAGTAAAACATGCTTTAAATTAACACTCATTTGCAACAGTGCCGGGCCTCAGGGTTTGGTGACACAGCCTCTCACTAATTACTCGCTAAAGGAATGGGATTGTCTGCAATATAACACGAGGATAAATATTAGGATAAGTAGTTTCAAGAGGTTAGGCTAAAAGAAAGCCTTTTTTTGACATCAACATTAAGAAATCTGGGGAGGTTAAACGCAAAGTTGAAACTAATACACATACACACAATACCCTTTTCTAATTAGCATGAACCTCTGGCTAGGGATCAGCTCACAGAACAGCACTAGAGATAAGACAGCTGTTAACGTCCACAACGGAAGAGGAGAGATTTTTAATCTGTTAAGAATGATTTGTACATTTGAAGTAGCAACATTAGTTGATTACTAATTTAGAGCACAAGACCTGCCAAGTTGTCCTAGAGCTACAGACTGATTTCAGGCTAATCTCTGTGGGGATTGGACCTGACCTCGTGAACCACTGCTGGTCAAACAAGATCTTTACAGACCATGAACTCCCTGCTCAACCTTTTGTGGGAGTTTGATCATTTAGAAAATGTTCAATAAGATTTGCTGTGAGCTAGAACTGTGTTGCTCGGGAGAGCTCTTGTGAGACGCCTCAGAGGATCCTGCTGGAGAACTGCTATCCACTCACACATCAGGGGCACGCCTACAGAGCATTGCATCCTCCAGGAGAGTTACTTTCCTTCAGCAGAAGCAGCCGCAGGATTTCAAATTCACTCGATGATCCAGATAGAGAAATGAAGCTATTTTCCCTTTAGCTACTGCCTCAACCCCTGACAAGCCATGGCTTAATTATGTTATCACCTTTGGTAATGTGCCTAGTCAAAACTGTCTTACACTATTGTGTATTTTTAATAAACTCATTACAGTTTTACAGGAGGAAAATAGATTTTTCTGTGATCAGGATCTCTGCTTTACAGCAGAGTGGAAATCAGTCAGAATAGAGGTGTCAGAGGCCTGCCCCTAATCTACCCCCTGGAAATTCCTCAGCTAGGGAAAAGCTCTTTCATTATTTAAAGTACAGCTGCCCATTAAAATTTACATTTAAAATGTCACCTTTTATCTTATTTTTCTAGTTGAATGTTTTGGAAGGCAAATAAAACAATGCACTCTCCTGTGGATTAAGAAGATGCAATTGAAGTTTGGGTTTGAGGAATTGGAAAAATGTTAAAAAACATAAGACCACAGCTCAAGAAAAATCACAGTAGTTCTACATCGTGTTTCAGCTGTTCTGTTTGCTGAGGCCATCACTCTTGTTCTTTTTTTTCTGCTCTCTCAAAGTGGACTAGCCCTAACTCGTACAAACCTCAATGTAATTCCAAGTCTCGCCCTTGCTTCTGTGAGACCAGGGGAGGAGTGAAGGGGTGTTAAGCCAAGTCTGCCAGAGAATAGAAACACAAAACATTTCACACTCTTACCTCAGCAGTGAAAGCCCATCCTAGAAGATTTCACATGCAAGAGAGGGGAGAAGTGGCAGGCACCAAACAGTTGAAAAGCATCCTCTTCAAGGCAGCAGCTGTTTGCTCTGAAAAATCCACGTGACCACTCCCTGAGGTCACCTGGGAATGGCAAGGACAATTCTGGGAAAAAAAACAAATAAATGGAAAGCAAAATGGAAGTCTACCTCCCAGAGAATATTTTATTCTGCCAAACTAAGAAGGTGTTTAGCAACATAGACAAAAATAAATATTCCCTGGCTGTGGAGGTGGGGTGGTCTGACTTCTATGGATTTTTAGAATTAGTTCAAGGAAAAATCAGTAGAGTGTTCCAAACACTCGAGGTGACCTGTGCCAAATGGAGCAGCTGGCATTAATAGAGTAAATTAGATGATTATATTAAAGATGAATGGCATAGCATTACAAAAATAAATATCTAACACTGTTTAGAATTTAAATCAGCTCTAGTAGGAGCAGTCCAAATGGATACAAATGAACCTAAAATTAAAGTGTAGAAATGAAAATCAGACTCTCCATTTACTTTCCCACCATAACCAGGATTCACACTTTGAGAGTGTATAACAAATCTGATGTCGTTATTTCAGGTTCTGCAAAAAGAAGTCTCTATATAAAGATCTTGATGCTTTGCTCTCTGATAGAATGAAAGCAAAACATCTGGGGCTTGGGGAGTGGAAAGGTGAAAAGGCTTTCTCAGAATTGGAAATATCATAGTGCTTACAATATTTGCCCTAGATAGGGTTTCTTTTTCTGAAGGAAACATCTGAAGCTGCATCTCCACATCCCTGTGAGAATGCCTCAATCTGTGCTACTGAGCACTGGTCACTCTCCTGCTCCAGAGACTGTCTAAACTTGGCCCGAAAGGACAGTACATTTCTACAAAATATTCAAATCTTGATGTGGAGGGGCGGGGACAAAAGCTTCCTGGAAAATGCTTCAGCAAGTCCTGGTTCTGGATCTGGAGCTTTTCCGTAATGGAGTATTTGTGTTGGCAGTAATAGGATTACCTGCATCATTAAAGGTTGCAGGGGCTCTCCCTTGGCAGGTGCAGCAAATGGAGAAAATTACTTTCAGAGTATTTGGTTTATAACAGAAGGGCTTAATTATAGCTGCAATGAGGCTGAGCTGCACAGATCGTGGTGATCAACATCAGCTCCGAAAAACACAGCGTGGTATATCTGAGGGGTGCTGGAAGCAGCACTGTGGGATAACGATGCACGGCAACAGCTTTCTCTGGGTCTGAAAAGGAGAGAGGAGGCAGCATCATGATTCTTCCTTCCCCATCTAAGGATGAGTAGGGAAAGAAAGCATCTAACCTGCTCTCAGTGCAGTCAAACCAAGGCAGCTTCGCGTGGGGTCACACTTCTGCTGAGCGCTGCTGCAGCACTCAGCTGAAAACCATGAGAAGCCTTAGGACACTGAAGAACCAGAGCCAGAACCAGGAGATCTGGCTCACTGTTATGGAAGACGCTGTGGGAAAGAAAAAATAATCAATTCCTAGCTAATGGAAGGCCTTACTTTTAACTTGTTCTCAATCCTGAGGCTTCAATTTGGGGTAAATTACCCTTCTACCTTCTCAGTCTGAAGCACTTTTTTTTTTTCCCCCAGTGCACAGAATGTGCCACTTAACTAAGTCTATTTAATATCCCGATTCTAAAAAGTCTTCCTCTTACCATCAGTCCTATTAAAATCAGTAGTTATTCAATCAAGTGAATATGATGACCCCAAAGAACCACGGCTGGTCTAGGATCTAAAAGGAAAAATTTTGCCTAAAGCTACTGACTATCAGAGATTGATCTTTATTTAAGACAGCAGTTGTACTTAGGCATTTGGCCAAAGGCCAAACTAATAATCTTGAACATATATATCTACACGTATATTTTTCGGGTTTGTTTATTCAGGTATTCATTATGTTTGAAACATTGCCAGTATCAACACGGAGCGGTGACTAAGGACATGATCCTGCACAGATCTGAGGAGAGTTATAAACTTTGCTAAGTCCATCTGAAAAGGAGAAACGGGGATTAACTGTACTGAATGCAAGTCTGGATTTGTACTCGCAAAACTAGGTCAGGCTGCCACACAAATCCATCCGAAGAGGAGTAAGCTTGTACAGAACTCTAGGGTAGAATTCTCTATTATTTCAGGTACTTTTGTCTGCAGAAGAGCTTACTCACAGGCAAATGCTGAAGCATCCAAGCAGCCTGGCGAGGTGGTGATAAGAAATCCAGTGGGGAGGACTCCCTTCCTCACACAGCCCCCAGGACATCTGCAGAGCTGATGCACTGCAAGCCCTGGAGTCCAGAATAGCCCTCATTGATTACTCTGAACAGCTCACACGTAATAACAGCTCTGAGCCTTACACTTCCCTTCTGCTCCCCATCCTCACGTGGGTTTGTACCACTGAATGTCTTTCACGGGGAATTTGCCTGTGGCAAAATCCATGGACTACAACACTGTGCAGATGCATGCTGCCTTTTTCCTCACAGATCCTCCTTTTGTGCACACATTTGAAGACGTGCCATGGAGTTATTCCTGCGTGCACAGTTAAGTGCAAGAACGGTATTTCCTGTGCTGTCCCTGCCAGGGAAGCACACATGCAAAGCTGTCAACAGGGCAGGCAACAACAGCTCTGTATGAATGAAAGGAAATGTAAGAGATGCCTTATAAAAGCTACTAGCAGCTATTAATGACAGTAGTTAAGGCAGCCCTGTGGCCCAAGGTTCTTCGCAGAACGCTTTGCGTCAAGTGAGGGGGGAGCTTTAAAGCCTGTGTTTTAAATGCTTTGATATTGGGATTCCAATCCCTGCTCACAGGCAGCAGTGTCTGTCTAGCTCAAAGTGACTACCACAAAATCCTTCTGGACCATACCTTCCTAATCAGATTCTCATGCTGAGAGAAGGATTGAGCAAGATTAGGTTCCCTTTCAGTTTTTGCAGTGATCCTTGCATTTCAGGGGTAGTATACAATGATTTTCCCAACAGAGCCTGCTCCACCCCCAATGGCAGTCTTTTTTCACTTAAAACACCCTGATACTTTTAACAAATACAAATAGTCTGACTCAAAAGATCTTGGAATCAGAACTCTAATTTAATTTTTGTGGATCAGGTGATTAGAGGAAGTTATTCAGCATAAACAACATTGGATTAAAAGCAAAACAAGCTTACTAAAAATGACTTCTATTTTTCACTTTATTCCATACCCCATCTGCTTCTGATGACTTCATTTCTGCCTCTCAGGATCTGGAGAGATCGGTATTCATTACAAGGATCTATACTAGTTCAAGATTCTAATGCTATGGTATAAAAATATAGACGAATTGAATTCACATTGGTAATGGCAATTACACAATTGAATTGTTGTATATTTATAGAAGCAGGCTCCAGAAAGTCCCAGCTGAAGCAATACTGACTGCAGCCAAGATGGCCTTTACAAGAAACTGGGAGCTGCTGCCTGTTGCTGGTTGGTTCCAAGTCTGCCAGCCCTGTCCTGGGGGCACAGCAGCCACCTGCTTCCAAAGGATTCTGAGCAGCACACAGCTCTAGACAAACGAGAAACATTGACGCAGCCACATTTTTAGCCTCACTGCTTGTGGAAAAGATTACTCTCCAAACTGAAATGGCATAAGGCACACAGTAATTGATCCACTGTGCTTCAGAGCCCTTCCACAGTGTCCGTGCTGGCTGCTCCTAGAAAAGGGAGATGGATCATTCAACCCTTCCCTTACGCATCCTTTTCTGTACAAGCCCATTTGAACCAGGCTTGGGGTGGGATAGTCTAATCCAAGTATGGAGTTTATGCCTTGCATATCAAGATTATCATCCATTTTTGGAGACTGCAAAATTTTAATGCCTGTTCAATGGAACAGGGAGGAAGCTGGCATTTTATCCTTAGGGACTTTGCATCTCATTTCAGAGACTTTATCTGCTGTACAGCCTCTCACTGGGTCCTGTTCAGAAACTCTTTGTTTACTGTCTTTCTAAACCTACACTACTGGAAACAAATAAATGTCCTTTGGGAAAGAATTAATACTTTTCCTATTTTCTCACATGATTTTTGTCATCTCCACCTGAGTCCATTTATCCATGCTGAGGCCACAGCACATTCAGAATGGGCTGTTTCTAGCAGTGTTGCTGCTGCGGCACTTGCAGTGCAGAAATATTATAAACCATGTCTGCATCAGGAGACTGGGGCTGCTGCACAACTAACTTGTTCAGAAAGGAAACTCAGATCATACTGGAGAATTAATAAACTCTCACTGGCTTGCATAACCAGGAGCTGGACAAGACGTGCAGCTGTTTACTCTGGATCCTTCTGCCAGCTTTCAAATAGGACAGAACAAAAGGATGGCAAACTTGCATTTAACACACTGCAGCATGCAGCACAACACAGCAGCTGCATTCAACACCCCGTAAACCTCACTCCAGAGCCCTGGCTGTAAGAAAGGAGTGAAGAAAAAAAAGGAGAAAGTGCCCTTTGGCCTTTGAAGCATGCTCTCTTCCTTACACAACAACTAGGACTGATTCATACATCACTCTTCTGTAAATCTTGCCAGCCCAGGGCTTGGCTTAAGCCTTGTTTAACTTTTTAATAACATACTTAATATTAGCATCCAGGCGTAAGCAACAGCAAGTAGAAGCTAGCATAGCATTTCTGCTCCTGCATGCATTTTAGGGATTCCTGAGATTAGCACTGTATTGTTCCTAGAAGAAACAGCCAAACTCAAGAGCACAAGGTTTGATTATTCTCATGAATTCTGCTCTTTCTAATCTTCTTCTGTGCTCTCAACTTCCATTTCATAAATCATTTTAGACAGGCTCAGCCTTCATGCTCACATAAACTTTACGGAGCGACACATAAAGCAGGCAAAATTTCAGGTTCAGCATGAGCTTTTTCCTGAACTATGACTGGCTTTCAAATGAAAATGTCTTTACAATACCTAAACTGCAATTTTTTCATGCTACAGTTCCAAAGCTTGCTCTTGCTCCCAAAGGAGCTGATATGCCTCACCCTTTATCTCGTAACATCAGCAGATCCACAAGACCTTAGGTTCTGATGATTTGAAAAGAAGTGGGACAATATCTGGATCTCTGCTCAAAGGCAACGTTACAGTGTTTCATTCAGATTAATGGATTCATAATTTCCTTTAAATTCAGAATGTCCAGACATTTCTTGCCTAATTGAGAGACCTGCGGCTTCTTCACATTCCAGCCTGAACAAAACACCTTTCCCAAACACCTCCACAGCGACTGCGTCCGTTGCTCTCTTGGAAAGGAAATGCTCAAGGTTCAGTCGGGGTTCCCGGCTCTGTCACGCAGACTGAACCTTCCAGGGGTAGGTGAGAGGTGGATGGACATCTCCCCACTTCCCCATTTTATTAGGATGGTAGGTTGACGTGTATCCAACTGGGAAACAAAAGAATTTTTTGATCTTGACCTGTACAAAGAGTGTGATTATTGGGGACTTGGTCACTCTAGAGAACTTCACTAACCCCGAGGACAATCAGCATCTTACCAGATTGCACTGTAAGGCATTTCAAATAATTGTTTGAACTTGAATGTGATTTTCAGTTGACTGGAAAAGACAGTAAGTTGTATATTTTACAAACACCAGAAAAAAACAAGCTTATTCTTACTTGCTTCAGAAAGAGGCACTGAAACAGACTAAGATGAATATAAACTACAATAATTTATCATGGCCATTCAGATGTAATTTCTATGAAGAAGAAAACACACATAGCTGAGCTTTAAGGACATAAAATTGCCTTGAAGTATCAATAGCAATTAACATTTACATTCCTCTCAGTATCTATTGGAATGCATACTTCTTAAAGCCATAATCAGAAGGTAAACAAACAAACAAAATTCATCTCTGTAAACACTGAAAAATTCATCACACTCTAATCCAAGCTTAAGTAATGCTAATGTCCGTTCTATGCCTTCTTCAGCCCTAACAAGGCATAACTTTAGTCAAAAAGTGGGAGGGAAAAAGTTACTTTTAGCTTTATCAGAAATACTGTATTTTAAAAAGACTATTTCCCATGTTTCCTTCATACAAAGACAGCAGCACACCGTGAAGTGAGACAGAGCTCAGAAGATTATTGTATTTAGCAATTGGCATCCAGGACACCCTATTTGTGTAAAAATTTGTATATTTTTTTTACAATTAAATCATAATTTCAATACATTTGAGCACTTACATAGAGTTCACGTGTGTCTCGCTTCAACTCAACTTTCAGATTTTGAGGATAAATTAATTAATTCCAGAAAATACATTATGATGTGCTCACCAAAAGCAAGCAAGCAGTACCTATCATGATATCCATTAAGAAGCAAATATTAACAGGGGAGAAAGATGCTGGACAAGAAGAACAGACTGCTACTGTGCTTCTAGCACAACCAACACACACAGCCTGGGTATTAATCAACATGCTGAAAGTCACAAATTAGATTTTATTTTGGATTTTAGTTTGCCTCTGAATCATGTCCATTCAGGCTTCCTCATGACACAAAAGGAAACACTGTCCATCAGCGCAGAAATTTAAGTCATGACCCCAGGAAATTCACAAAACCTAGACCCACAAGAGTTCATATATGACTACAGAAAAGAATTTTAAACCTAACTTTTACAGGCACAAGCTTCAGACATTCCTAACTGGTGAGCTAAAACATTCTGAGGATATAAACCTTCACACCATCCCTTCATTTTCTCATCTGCAAAATGATGATAAAAATATTTACTTATCCATTAGGGTTTAACTGTGTTAAAACTGCAGGGTGCTCTGATAATATGATAACCCGGGCATGTAAGAATGTAAGATTATTCACAGGTTTGACTGTAGTCCCTATCTCAGGAAAATCAGCTGGAATTTTGTGTAGAATGAATATTGATGAGACAGTAGCCATTGCCTGACGTCACAGAGAGGCACAAGTTTTACCATAAAGACTACAAAATGTTTTAGCTGCATCACCATCCTACAAATGCCGGGCAGTGACTTGAGCTTCCCTTCAGCAAACAGAATCTGCAGCTGACCTGAGGTTAGGAAAGACTGTGGAGCTTGAGAAGTCAGGGACTGACAATATTCTGGATTTACCACACTCTGTAAGTGCAAAAGCCCATCAAATGGCATCAACAGATAAACCATCTCTTGTCACAGCCGCATGAGCCTCAGGAGCCCCACTCTCAAGGGCTGTGGAGGCTCTAAAAGGTGCCTTTACTTACTGCTCACAAGTTCTGGATAATGTATAATAATTTTATTCTGGCTTAGTACAGTTTTATATGGTTTGTTTTTTTGTTTTTTTGGGTTTTTTTAATTCTCATCTGGTACCCACTCAAAGTGTAAAAACCCGAATTCCTTGGAAAGTAGGGCTGATCAGGCAAAGGTTTTACACCTGTGAGAACGCCAATATTTCAAAAATATTTTCATCCTACTTTGGTATAAATATGAAGTGATTTAAAGATATTCCCAGGAATGCTTTCCTGAATAGCAAATGATTCATGAGAGCAAAGAAGGAATTCTCATTTGTGTACTTACACATCCAAGAAGGTTCCCAACTCACTGGTTATAGGAGTAGCCTCTCTCTGACCCTTTCATATTTAAATATTTTATAGTAACTCAAAAACCCCCACAAGAAACAGCTCTTCCCCCACAGTGTGTTGGCCAAGGGACTCACCTGACATGTAAAGATCAAAGGTAAATTTTTCCACATTAAAAATTAAGATTTGGAAGATGATATTTTATAGAAACCCTCTGGAAGAATATCTTGACTTACCAAATATTCTAGAGTGGTCTTATTGGTTTTTGCTATATGTTTATCTGTTCTTTCAGATATTGAAAACTTTTTGGTTTATGCATTTCATCCAACTAAATGTCTCCCCATGAAGACTTGCAGATTTTATCTCAGAGCTTGGGGGTTTTTTGATGTTGTTGGGTTTATCTTTCTATTTATTTATTCCTTTCTTCTTTCAACAGAAAAGTAAAAAAAAAAAAAAAAATACCCTACATTCATTAATGTTCTTAAAGCCTGACTAATTTCTGTATACCTTTTTCTTCAGTTTTCTAGGAGTTATTCAATGTCCAATGTTTAGGGAGGAATTCCTGTAGTCTTGAATGAGTATTCAGGCATGAACTCTATTGTTCACAGAGTCTATACATTTGCCCTAGGGAGCAAGCCTGGAAATATTTCATTATAATGCCGCACATGCAATTATGTGGTGGGAACATGATAACACAAAACTGGTCAACAGCCAAAAAATCTTCCTGATTCAAAAATTAAAAATTATTAAGGTACGACATCCAAGCTGTAGAGTTAAACTTCTCGCTTTCCTTCCCCCAGTTAGGTCCCATCGTGCACTGCTCCCTCACCTCCCCCTTAATCTAAGCCATTTAAAGTCCTCGGTATCAGAAAGCAGCTACTCCATGATTTTACCCTGGTAGCTGACCGCATTCCTCAAATTTACAGTACCAACTCTGTCAAGTGATCGGCAGCTAACAGAGCTGAGGGCATATGGTCAACATTAATAAGTTCAGAAGACTACCCAATGGAGAACTTCCTTCTTTCTACCTTTTTCTCTGCTAATGAAGTGGAAGAGTTCCAGAAAACTCAGGACGAAAAAGTGATGGACATTATACAACAAAATCCCTGCATTAGTACAAACACTGAACATGTCTCATGTCAGCGAAGGTTTGCTCCTGAAGAAGCACGTGTCCACTAAAGAGAGGTTTGTAAGGACTTCACCTTAAAATCCAAGCACTTCTATTCTGTCCTTTGCTAACTTGGGACCTTACCCGAAGGCCATTGAGCTACAAGAAAGTTTCAGCTGATGGACTTCAGAGGGCTTTGGATCAGAAGATCCTGGCATGTCAATTACAGCTCTTGAAAGGGACCTGAAAAAGTCTGTCTTATAGCACCATACAAAACAAAAAAGAATACAACAGCACAAAAAAGGGTGAAAGGTGTTCCGGAGAAACATAGGCTGTCTTTAAATATCTGACGGCCTAAAGAACACGTGAGGGATAACTAACATACTTTCAGAAAAGTTTACAGTGACAAGCACGATGGCATTTACTTTTAATATTATCTCTTTGTCAACTGCAGAGCCTCATGTACCCTCAGAAAATGTTACCTTGTTTCACTCATATTTTGAAGGAGATTCATTGGGATTCTATCTCCAATATCCACCCACATGGGATATAGAGGGTCTAACAACTGTCCTGACCTCTTCACTCTCAGAGACTTTTACAGTTTCTCCCTCTGCCTTCTCCTGGCAGCAGGGAGGCCACAGCACTGCTCTCAGCCCACAGCAAGGCAGCCTATGGCAGCCAGACCCTACCTCTGGCCATTTCCACCAGAAAATCATCTCTTCAGCTCTCTTTGAACACTATTTCCCTCAGAAAAACCCACAATCATCTGAAACTTTACCAATACCCACCAACAAGCACTTCTGACATTCAGTCTCTCTGCTGTCTCTGGGACAGCAAAGACAAAACGCTCTGTGTTACACTCAGACCTAAGATTCAAGTTCAGGTTTTGATACATTCTTTGCTTTCCTGAGCCTCTTTCAGGCCCTTGGCATTAGCAGCGTGAATTGACTGTGGTCGGGTAAACAGAGCAGAGCACTCAGCACATGGGAGTGATTTAAACCGTGTCATTAGCACATGGCAGGGGGCAGGGCTTCACTTGGATAGCTCACACATACCACACAAATTCTTTAAACAAATAAAGAGCTGTGCCGGGAGGGAAGGGGAGGGGACCTATACAACCCCCAGATTTTCCATGCTCTCCCTCCCTGGTTCGGAAGGCTGATTTTCTCCCCCACAGTGTGATGCTCAGTCCATCAGAAACTCCTCTCACGCTGCACACGCTGAGGTGTCCTACGCCCACCTTTCGGGAAGGTTTTGGCAATGCACAAGCAGGTCTAGAACACTCTAACACACTCTGTCCACTCTACTGTGGACAGAGAAATACAATCTCATCCATTTTTTAATAGATGCAGTCACAATTTCACATGCAATATGTTAACCCTTTGTGCCTATGGATTCCTGACAGAAACAGGTACTGCAGTGAGCAATGTCCCGGGTAGAGGCAGAGGAGCAGATACCACCCCAGGCTGGAGAATGCCCTTTCCCTTTTTAAAAATTTAATGATGCATTTTTGCGTAGTTGCACAATGAAATGCAGCTCAAAAAAAGTATTTGTCAAAGCTCAAGATGACACACTTAATAAATCTATGTCGTTACTTCTCTGCAGGTACATGGCACAAGGCAGGCTGCTGTGCTCTGATGCAAGCAGCACTCACCTCACCTGTGACCTTACCTTCAAGGACACGAATGAAACCAAAAGGAGAAGGACAGTACTGAAAGAGGGTGACATACATGAAGGTGGTTTTATATTGTTTAACAAGATATAACACAATTCTTGATTCAATCTAATTTGTCAGTTTTTTTAATGTGGTGCTGGTCTACAACACTTTTCATATGGATTAAAATTAGTAGTACTTCACATATGTTATTTAGTCACAGCTTTCATACAGATAGGTAAATAAAATTCCCTCTCTTGTTTTTAGGAAACCTGAGGCTCTGAGGCAAAGTCATTTCTCATCAAAAGCCACAAATATTTCTCCGTTGAGTTCCCCAACAGCCCCGCAGTGTCCAAGACCCGTTGATTTCAGCAGTCCTTTTGAAATACCAGATGTGGTATCTTGAAGTATTAAACTGTTCTAAAAACTGAAGATGATGGCTTCATTCAGATCTGTGTCAGGAACAGGATTAAAACCTAGGGACCTGAAAAGGCCAGGTGTCCCTAGAGAAACGCAGGGTAAAGCTGATCTGAAACAGTCTGGGTCTTTTGCTCAGCCCCTTTCTACTTTAAAACCTTCACTGGGCAGGCAGCAACAGGCCCTGCATAACAGCAGAAGATGACAACCCCACAAGGATGTGGGGCAGACTCAATAGAATATCTGGATATTTATACGTCACCCAAGTCTGCAGCAAGCAAGAAAATTGATTTACTGTCCCAGCAACTCATGGAGGAGGAAGAGTTATTGCTCAGACAGGGAACTGGAGCAGAAAGAGGAGTGACTTCCTTACAACCCCGCAGGAAGCACACTCTATTTAAGCAGACTGCAGCATCACATTCCATTGCCAGGTTAATTTCACACCAAGATTAGCAGTTTAGCAGCTCCCACAAGTGTTTGCAGCAGCAGCAGCCTGTACCTTGTTCTCCAGGGTTCTGTCCCAGCTGAAAGACAGATAAGCATAAGGATCTGACAGACCTTTCCAGAGATGCAGGCAGTGGCCAGCTGTCAAAGCCCACCAGTGAAAATGAAGTGTTTTCTAGAGTCTCATCAATACGCATGGAACTGGAGCACAAGAGCACTGGGGGGATTTAGAGTTTGACAGATATTATGTACAGAAGGAGAAATTAATGTATCTGAACAGATCTAGTTCCTGATGGTTTTTTAGGACTAGAATTCAATCCGTATTTCTTTACAGAATTAATACCATCCTGCACATATAGACAGTTAGTAAGTTGATTTTTCTTCAGTATTAAAAGATGAGAGATTACCATCAACTTTCCAGCCTCGTCACCATTCCTACCTCTGGATCTCCAGCCAGTGTCAGTGAGAAGACTCATCCATTTTTAGAAAGTATCACCTGAAAAATTCTGGAGGGGCAGGAGTTGAGAACACAACTACAGGAGGAGAATGAAGAGCACAGTTGTGTATTCAAAGACTTACTTGTGATCCCCTAGTGCCACCTTTGGTTGAAGCTCACCAAGTACGAACAAGCTTACAGGCATTCCCGGGAGAGAACAATGTTTCGTTTGCTTTATGTCCTTTGCAGGAAGTCAGCCCTCCTGGATTCCTTATCTTCTTTTCAGGAGAAAATCAAACACTGAGTTTTTCTGCTGGAGTGACTGAATTGTATCTCCTATTCCCGTGCTATTTCTGAAGTGTCCCCAGAAGGGTTGGCTGGAAAAGGATCACTTGATTTTTGTGATGGCATTTCCATGTAGCATGGGGAAAAGGTACATGCATGGAACCTACTTGGAGAGCTTCATGCGGTAATGTCTGAAAAAGGAGGAGAAAGGACAAAAAATCCCCTCTGCTGTTTCAGTGAGCAGACATGCCCAGTGGATTGTTGTGTGTTCTAGTCCATCCTTGCAGCCACAAGCCTTTCAGCCCGTTGGGAGGGATGTGTTAAAAGCAGAAGATTGGAGATGAGGATTATAAAACACCCTCAGTGCCCTTGCAGCTGGGAGTGACCCTTGCTAAAGCAGTGTGAAGAGCAATGATCCCCCAGCACAGCCAAATGGAATGGTACCTGTGTGTCCCTTGTGTGTCTCTGCATCTCCTCTTCCACCAAGGTGACAGAAACACATTTACTCTCTTAGTGCTTTAGCCTTGGGGTTGGAGCTGCCCTGGCTGCCAGTCTGGGGCTGACTCACACAAGGCCAAACCCTCAGAGCACAGAAAATGCTCCAGGAAAGCCAATGGAACAATTTCAGCAGAGTTTCAGCAATTTGCTGTTGCCAAGAATTAGGCCCAGGAGCATAACAAAGACAGTTGTTTAACCCCATTAATAAGAGCGCACTTCTACCACCTCGTACTGCAGTGGCGACTGACTGAAAGCCATTTCAAACACACATGTAGGTGGTCTGCTTCATGATGCAGAAAACAGAGAGGAAAAGGAATGGAAAAGAAAAATTAAACAGGCTGATACAGATCTACCTACGGACATGGAAAACATGGTACACAAAAATATACGCAGATACACGCGTTTATATGTTTATGCATACTTGCAAATGTACCCATATGGATTGGTATAAATACAAATATATGTGTGTGCGTGCACACACAGCACACAGAGGAGATGTATGCTACTTCAACAGGATGGAGGGGGCTAAATTACAAAGCAAGCCAAAAGCTTTACAGTATACAAGTCACCCCTTGAAATATCCAGTAAAACAGTCATCAAGAAGCTCATGGACCTGCCAGCTGCTCTTTTAAAGCTTCAACTTAACGATTGCTGAAAGAGGCCCTTCAGGCTTCTTTCCCTGCTGAGAATCAGGCAAACCTCGGGTCTAGAGAGCTTCAGTAGTCAAAATGTTCTTCTGTAGTGGTAGTGTTGCTCCGCTGAAACAAATGGATTTACTTCACTGCTAGTACAACTGGGTATTTAGGGAGAACTCGCTTTTGCAGGGTTATTATCCACCCTGTGTTGCCAGAAACCAATTTGTGGTTTTAGCAAGAACAGTCATATTGCACCATGGGGTTTTCAGACAGGGTTAAAGAGTCAAGCAACAGCTCCTCATCTTTCTTCTTCTGATCCTCCTCTTAGCATTTTTAATCCCATAGTGAGGAAGAAGAAGTGGATCAGGAAAAAGAAGAATTTTTTTTTTTTTTTTACTGCTAATGTATAGCAGAATGTCATTTGCAGAATGTATTATCTGTAAGTTAGCACAAGTAGGGATAGTACTATTCCAGGTGCACCTTTCACATCCTGACAGAAACACCTTTGCCACCATTTTAGCTCCTGGCAACTTCCCTTTCCATTCCCAGACTGTTGCCCTTTACTTTCCCTTCTCTGGAGGCAGCAGTTTCATTGTCGCTGGTGCCTCACAGAGCTCCCATCCCCTCGCTTCCATCTGTTCTCATTCTTACACAGCACTTCTGCAAAATGTATCCTAAAGAAGCCTCAGGCTATTTTACTTGGTGCCCTAGTAATGATGTTCTCTTATGTGAGCACTTGAGAAAGATGACAGGTTGACTCTAATCTGCTCCATGCAGGTGCCATTTGAATTTTAATTATCCCCAGCTAAAAATTTCCACTTTCAGGCCATTCTTCTTTATATTTGAACTTAAGAGGAAAAATTTCATATGAGGAGATTCATTCCTGGTGGCTGTAGACAGCTAATAGAGACATCCAAGTTAGGATTCTAATCAGCAGAAAGAGCAGAGTATTTATCTCTCTCCAGAGGCTATGAGCGGGGCTCAGTGAAGGGCCTGAAGCTGGCTCAGGTGAACCCAGACTGGATTTTCTCCTTCTCATTTGCACTGGAAGAATCCTGCTTGGGAAGAGTTGTCCCCTCAGAAGGAACTCTCAGGGAAAGTGGAGCTAGAAGGGGACACCGCTGCTCGTCAGTGGCACAACAGGGCACGACAGATGGGATGTTTTTATGGTCAGCTGTAGAGAGACTTCTCTGTCTCACCATCCTCAAGTCACCACAAATGCAGTAACAGGGCAGGGAACACAATGAAGCACAAACTCGAGCCATTGACGCTCATGGCAATCCAGATACCATAAAACTTCTTATTTTCCTCTCAGACACATGCAGCCTCCTCCAAGGCACCGTGCACTGACTGTAGGCCTGCAAAATGTGGTCATAGTCAGGTTCAGCTGAAATGCAGCTAAAATGTACTATAGTGACTATTGTCAGCTTCCTCTCAGGGAAGAATTTAGCGAGTTTTCCTTCTTTTAAACTTTATTTTAAAGGTAATGCTATTTCTGTTAATGATTCCAGCACTCTATTCAATATTAAGTCTCCAGTTGTCACTGCTAGATCCTGTATATTAAATACAAGCAGGGCAAGGTAAGAATTAAACCAGTTTATAATAATTGATATTTCCAGACTATAATCTTGGCATCTCTTTAAATCCATTTATAATTGTTTGCTACCTGTTTCTGAATATGAACAGGCTATTTCACCCGTGAAGGGTGACTGCTTCATTCCTTCCCTGGTTATGAAAGATCCATAACTCACAAAGGCTGCAAGGGCAGAGTAAGTGACAAAAATTTGTCTTTTTTTTTCCTCCAAACAAGTCAAAGAATCACAGCCACTCTTCATGAATTAGACAATCTATTTGTTCTTCTTTGTTGTATTTCTTTTAAATTAAGCTTTTTAAAAAGGGACTGAACCCTGGCATCAGATAGTCAACAGAAGGCTGGCGACTGGATAATTAGTACTTTGGGGCTTGTTGGATAAGCCAAAAACAATTATAAAAAAATTAAAATATTGCATTGCCTACATTATTTGGGTTTTCCTGTGGGCCATATTTTCATCACAGTGAATAACAGAAGTAATACTGAAGGAAATGTTTTGTTTGATTAGACATTAAATATATTGTTTCATTTGGCACTATATTTATCATTTAATTTTTAAAAACTCCTAAATTTTAATCCAACATTTTATTTCAATGGCTTAGTCTACACAGGAGACAACGAGAAATGAAGTAAATCTGCAAGCACAGCAATGTGAATATCAAAGGACGTCTGAACAAAAGCACAGCCACGGAAGGAGAAACAAGCACAGGTGTAGAAGCAGAAACGGGCAACAATGCAGAAAGTCAGAAGCACAGAGCAGGTGTCAGGAGTTTCAGGCTGCTCCTCCTACCTGGGACAAACCAGCACAGAGCAGCCGCATCACCCTACAGGAACTTACAGGGATACTGGCAGGATATCCAATCCCAAATGCGGGATATAGCACTGTCCTATCCCCGGGGTCCACTGGGAAGTCACAGCAGGAATACCCTCAGACGATAGCGTAGACAACTCCTTGCATCATCCCAGTTCTCTTAAAAGAACTACATGGAAATAAAAACCAGAGGCAGATATTGAATTGTACTTACACTTTTAACTTTGCATTCTACCTATTAATCCGTTTCTGCCAGAAGTATTTTGAACATGTCAAGCATCCAAGAGGTGCAAGACGCTTAAATTTATTTTGCCACTTTAACAGGTTTCCTCCTCCTCACCAACGTCTCTCTTACAGCCTTTCTCTCCCCGAGTTGCAATGGCTCCAAATGCTGAACCCGAAAGATTGAGTGCTGGGTTTAAAAATCGATATTCTGTCACTCTGCAGAGCCAGAAATGGGAGACCTTCTCTCTAGTGATTAAATGTTGCCAGCTTCCCAATGGATTTCTGTGTGTTTGTTTCCAGCCCTGAAGGTCTCAGGATTTTAAAGAAGTGGCGTTTTAACTATCCTTACAGGAAATGCATATTTCTCATATGAGCAGGCTTTAAAACCTCAGGGAGCTTATCCTAAAAGGATAAACATGGCTTTTACAGCACAACAGAGTGGTTACTGTTAATTGCACTATCAGTTGTACACATCAACCGAGTCACCTGCTCCCTGCGTCTGGCAGAGATGGGTACTGGCGCTGGCAAAGATCACGGGTGATTTCCCTGCAGTGCTTCACAGACACATAAGTGTTCCCATAAAATATTAAGGTATTTGTCAAATAGTTTGCTTCCCAAATAGTCAATTAGATGTAGCAATGGAATGTAAATTCCTTTGCCAGTAATAACACTGAAAAGAACATTGGCAAATCTGTAACCTGCATTTCCCCTTTATTATTTCATCTTCAGTTGTCATTTCGTCATTAGGAATTTTGGAAAGCTTTTACTCTTTAGGTCAAATATCTTTGTCTAATTCTTGCTCTTAAGTAGTTTTGTTTTGGAATTTAATAATAGGAGTAGAAAAACATATAAGATAACATTTGCAATTCTTAGAAAAAAATACTGAAATAGAAAAATATTTAAAAAACATTTTTACTACTTTTTATGCTCAGTATACAGCAGATAATTGCTAGCACAAGCAAACAGCTCTCAGCTCAGCAGTTTTTCTATTTGCAACAGAACTAACAAAACTTAGATTCGTATAGTAAAATAGTTTTGTGTAGTAAGGGGTTGTATCCTTTACTGCTGCCAAAGAAAATATAAAATGGCTGAATTCTTTCTGCTCTCTTATCCCTGGGCAATAATTTGTGTTTCTTTCCTCTACCTTGCTACCGGTTTCCAAATTCTAAACCACCACTACAGTTAAGTGGAATTCAAACATGCATTACGACAAATAAAATAAAAATGTTTTGCTATAAATCTTTTTTGTCTGCCTTCACCTTCAAAGGACTTGTAGTTGGACTGGTTTTACCCTCAGTTCCCAGAAGTAATTGGGATCCGTAAGTGCCCTTCAATTCCCATAATGCATTTATATTAAAATTATACTAAATCTCAGGTTACTCTGTGGAAATGTATTAGAGCTGATATAACAACCATCAGCCCAGGCAATAAACACAATCTATCCATTTCTGTTGCTCACTGCTGCATCCAGCAAAAATGAGAAAACTCAACCATGGAAGTAAGATATTACAACATTTCAAATTTCTTGAATTTAAGAAATTGTTTTTATTGTTATTATTGTTGTTATTATTATTGCTTATTTATCTCATATAGATATTAAGGCTGATTTTTTCTTTATTTCAGAACCAATTCAGATTGTTAGACTGAGCTCATTTTCTATTAATAACTACCAAAACAAAACAAAACAAAAGGCAAATAACTTGGACGTACCTTGCAAGATGTTTTGGAAGTTTTTCCAATTTGTCAAGGATTTCCTCAAGATAAATATTTAGCCTTTTCAAAAAGGAGAGAAAGTGTAGGATTTGTATGTATGTATCACATATAGAATGTGAATTTCTGAATGTCTGTGCCAACACTATTTCAAAAGTCTGCTGAGGTCTCCTGGGGGGAAAAAAAAATATTTGCGTCATAATTTCTGTATTCATTTCCTTTCTTTATTTCAACATAAATTATAAATAACAATTAAGAATTACAGAACTCCTATTTTTATGAAAGACTCAGTCTGTAGTGAAAACTAGAGCTATTTTAGTTGCTCACTGTCAAAGCTCCTCCTCTGTGTTATCTCAGCAAACTAGTGGAAATGATCACATGAAAAGGTAATTATTATTTTTATTTTCTTGACATTATAAACAGGAACATGTTAGTTCCTATGAAATAAAAATCCTTATTTTCTTGAAATTATAAACAGGAACATGTTCGTTCCTACGAAATAAAAACCTTATAAGCATTTTTCTTAGTAACAAACCTCTAAAGGTGCAAGCATGGGAGTGAAACAAGGTGTTAGACATTTGCATTCTTCTCTCCAAAATGGATTTCTGAGTAGAACATTTTTCAAAGTTACCCCAGATATCAATGATACCAGGCTTAGGCCCTAGAGCTGTAGGCTTCCATGCCTTTTACAGAATGAAAATTATTGTTATCTGTATGTACTGGGAAGAATTAAGAGTCTCAATTCACTTCAGGCTCTGCTTGCCAGACTTCCTGCAAGCAGTGTGTAATATTTTTTAGATGACACATTTTAAGCTTGTGGGTTTGAAGAAACACATACCTCAGGCAAACAGGCACATAAAGTAGAGCACAACTTCCCATCTCATTAGAGGACGGTATTTCTGAATCCAACCACGTCTTCCTTCTGTCGTGCCTTTTCTTAGGATAAATATCCACATTCCAGTCATAATGAGACAAACAATTCCTAAATGGGATTTTATTCAAATCAAAGATGGTCCACATCAAAGTTCCAGCTACCAGCAGCACTTTTTTATGAGGATGTTTGATTCTTCAAGAGCCATCTGACAGACGAATGTGATGAACAGATCACAGGAGGATATTTTTTGTTAGTATATAAACACAATCATTGGGAGTTAGCTATGTCTAATTTGCTCCCAAGCATTTCCAGCTAAGCTTTACTGAAAGAAGCAAATAAAGATGTAAAGATGAAAATTTCTTCTGCAATCTTGTCAGGACCTGGCACTTCTATTTTTCTCCTTACCACTGATGAACAGAATTACGTTTGTGAAAAATAATGAATTAATTTTACACTCAACACCCAGGTTCTCCAGACTGAGATCTCTCAGGCACCCTCACACCACCACACTGACTGACTGACATCGTGTAGAATGGCACTGAGCAGCCAGTTGGTGCCTTTAATTAGGCACTAAATATCCCTAGACCTGGTTGTGTCAGGATTAGAGGGCTGAGGTTGGACATTCATCCCATCGTGTCACACACACACACAGCTTGATTTATGTGCCACGCTGCTCGGCTGTCACTGAGCTGTGCCTTCAGACAGGCCAGCTGGATAAACCAATTCCATTTCAACATCACCAAGCAAATCCATTCTCGCTGGCTGCTGCACAGCAATGAGAGTCTCAGCTAATAGAAGATGTATTTCCTTCGTATTTCTTAAGAATGCACATTCCTAATTATCTCAGATCATGTTTTCTGTGCTTCTTTACCAAGAGGTCCTCGTCTGAATTGCATCTATCCCTCATTGCTTTACTTTTGATTTATATTCACGTGGTTACTGTTATGATTTTATATACACATATATAAGGCATAAATGTTTAACCAGCATAAACAGCACCATTACATGCTATATTTATTACACAAAACACTTCATAATTGATTGCTAAATGCTACATAGTTACATTTTCCTTTCCCTGAACAGAATCGTGACGTTCAATATAGATTTAAAAATAGAGTGCTGCCAATGGCTTTAAATAAATACTGTATAGCACAAAATACTCATTGCTGGCATCAGCTGTAGTTTACTTTTGTTTAAGGCTGTTTAAGCTTGTTTTTAAAAATATAACCAGTTTTAAAGGAATTAACCAATTTCCCAAAGGTTGTTCCCCTGCCAGCCATGACAACATTAAGCTTAAAACATTTTAAAAGGACTTTACACAAAAGTTTTATCATTGAAAAGTAATTTTTGGCTGTTACTGTGATAATCTGGATATCAGACACATGTACACAAACCCATCCGCTCACAATGTTCATACGTTCAATATCCATAATCATCCCCTAAATTCCGTTCTCTTTTCAGAACAGGCAATTGTAAAAACACAAAGAAGTTAATTCAATTCCAAATTGTAATTTTGCTATCACAACACGAGGTATTTCTAGACACAAACACAGAAAAGGCTATTTATGCCTTAATTATTATTAGCATACAGTAGGGTATCACCTGCTGCTCGTACGTGCTGAGGAACCTGTCACAGTGTGTGCAATTGCTAAGGTATGCACAATAAGGGAATTTACATATGATTCAAGCACTTCCTTGCTAAATTCTTTACTGTATATTCTGTAAATCCCATACTGCTGCCTATTAAGGAATGCTGTAGAGTTGCCAGAGGCAGCAGCTGTAATCAAGATTTATTTATTTAGTGTGGGAAATTAATGTGAGGGTTTTCTAAGAGAATACTCGCCACTGGACTTATTTAGCTTGTTGGAATGATTCTAAAGGATATTGAAACAAAGAAAAGAAAGTGTTTTATCTCACTTTGGTTTTCTATGAAAAAATGGGGAGGGATGAGAGTTACATTAATTACTTAAGATATTTGGTATATGAAATTATATATTTCATATACCAAATATCTATCTGCGCACTTTTTAAAGTTAATTTTGCCCCAAATCAAAACTGTGTAGTACATTTTAAAAGCCTAAATATGCTCTGAGTGCAGACTCTAAAGGAAGTTTTCCAAAATCTGTATGCTGAGCCAAGTCTATGAGTTGATCCCGGTACTCTAAAGATGAGAGTTTAGTAAAAGATATGTTTTTCAGTTTGTCTGCTAGACCTTGTCAGGCAAACTAAATAATATGTGTATAGTAGAGATCCCAATTAAGGCTTTCCAGATAGAAACTAGGATTAGTTTTAAATCGACTGTGCAGATTTTGCATCATCATTTGAATCCTCTTGCTGAAGGTTGTTGTACAGATGCTTCACTAGAATACATCCAGTTACTACCCTGTGGAAAATGTGGGGAAGTGCAGGGAGAGAAATGAGCAAACAAGTGATAATGTGGAATCAGCCTGCCTGGCATCTCAGACAGCTGAACACCCAAAGCTCCCTGGTGGAATTAGTCTGGTCATGCAGCATGGGAATTTCTAGCTGGGCATCCCAAACATTCTGAATTATTTTAAAAGTTTCCTTCTTGAGAAGCAGAGATCCAGTCATTAATATTCCTTTCTTTCAAAGACAAACCTCTGTCCTTGTTTCCTGAATGCTCCCCTTTGAAAGAAGAGGGAATATCCTGTCTGAGAGACCCACACCAATCAATGTCCTAATTAGCTGGGATTCTTTCATTGAAAATGATTTTTCATTTTAGAAATGTCATTTCTTTAAAAATCAAAGTTCTCTGCAGAAATGTATTGCTTTCAAATAATTAAGGTCTGGCACGAATTTACTCAGGGCCAGTGATTAGCTGAAGGCCTAATGATTAAGGCACTTCCTGAGGATGTGGAAGACCCCGGTTCAAACCTGGCCTGCCTGATTCAGATCAGGAATTCATAACCCACCGTCTCTTGTGTGCCCAGCAAATTCTTCACCTTTTTCTCCCATCTGCAGGTATAACAGAGAGAACTGCAGGCCTGGAAGATGACCTGTGCCCACATGAGCGAGTTTAAGGCATCTCCCAAGGCTGTGTTTGGCCAGGCAAATCCCACTCCGAGTTTCTCACGTAACTGGGCAAGCCTAAAGCTTAAATGTACATTACCAAAGTACTCTGTGAATAAAGTGAGTTGGCAGAATACCAGCTGCTCTGAATGGGCCTTCTCTTAATATCTCAGTAGATCTCGGTTAAATTTTAGACAGATTTTTTTAATATATATTTATATTTTTATTTTTTTGCTGAAAATTTCCTGCAGTACAAAAACTATCAGTCTTTTAGGTCGAGTACGTCTAAGATAGGTGCCCAGTGTGGTATCCCAGTGTGGCTTTGTATGGACAAGAAGGGAAGTTAACAGCAACACTGTTTCAGAGTAGGCTACTAAATAATGTCAAGGTAGTTCTAAAGGAGAAATCAATCCTATACAATGTCTGTCCATAAGTTTTCCAGCCTACCCAAAACCAAAATACATCTGGTTTACCAAGTTAGGCTGCATGTGTGCACCAATAATAACTGTGTTTCATTGTCTGACTGGCATCCACACTGTTTTCGGCAGGAGAAAATTACCTAAAACAGCGTGTCCTTGAGGACAAAACTGCTGCGAGCTCGCTATGGGAATCCTATGGTATAGTTTACTACCATTTGTGTCATTCTATTTAATTTGCTATTTCTTCCTTACACCATGTGGGTAATAATCACAGCAAATTGATTCCCATGAGCTCCTTGGACAATTAAAGCTATTTGGTTATTGCCACCTGCCTGCTGTTTTCATTAATGCAATTTTCAAGACCTTTTTTTTCCCTTCCTGCTTCTCACCCCAGTAAATTCTTTGCCCAGAGTTGACACATTGCTGTGCTGCAATTAGAGTTAAAAGGCTGTGGAGGGCATCTGTCCCTGAATCCGATCAGTCACACTTCCAAACATTGCTTTGTCATATGCAAATTTAGTTTTGAGAATTTATGAAATTTAGCTTTTTTTTTTTAAATACACAGTCTAAGGGAAACATACATCTGCTGACATACTATTTTAAATCAGATTCTGGGTAGCTTGGCTATTATTTCTGTAACCATTTTATTCTCATTATATTTGTGACATTTACTAAGTTACCGGTTATGTTCTAACTTCGCTGTTAAATATATGTATGAAAGAGGAAAATATGTGCTGTATTTATCTTTGTGTGCACGTGTGTGTGTTATTCCTGTTTGTCATGTCCTTAACCTTTTCTTTCTCAGAATATTTTGGCTTTGCTCCTCTATTTCTCTAGTTCACTATCAGCCATTTCAGATCTGCATTCTCAAATAAGCAGTGTGCCACAGCCTGGGTTCTTCACATGAAATCACCAAGACTGGGAGATTGCAGTGGGATAAACAAATTGCAAGAACCATCCTTGCATCAGTCTGATCACCACAAATGGCTGATCAACTTACAGACAAGCCCTGATGGATTCACAGACTTCCCACTGCACAAATATGAGCTTAGAGTGTTCTTCATATTGCAGGTGGCAACCAGAAAAGACAAAACTATGAAAAATAGCCTTGGTTTTACCCATTGCTGTTACTCTTTTTTCCGTCAGTCAAGGCGAGTTTGTATATGAAGATATTTAGACCCACAGCCTAAGCACAAATGTGGATCCAGGTAAGCACCCTACAAACTGAACGTGCATGTAGGACACAAAGTGGATCAGCAGCAGAAAGAACAGATATCATGCCAGTTCCAGCTTTGTTCCCCAACAAACATGGCAGAAAAATGATGACTAAAAGAAGCAGCAGGAGTCACCAAAAAAACCCCTAATTTAGGAACCCATTTTTTAAAAATTTCCTTTGATTATCTAATGTTCCACTAGATCTTAAACACCGGGGTAGAATTTCCAGTCTTTGCAGATCATTTAAAAGCTTAAGGGATTATCAAACCAGTCGTTTAAAATGACAATTTCACTGTACAAATATTTGTCTATTAAATAGGCTGTATGGCACAGGACCTGATCAGCCTTGGCAGGATTACAGGTTCTTCATACACTGCAAACCCCACTGTTTCCTCATAAAGCTGTCAAGTCTCGGTTTAATGAAATATATATAAATTCAATGATGTTAGCCATGTCTTGGCAAGTTAATTCATTTTGTTTTTTTCCTGTTGAGTTCCTCCTATTAGGAATGTTATCAATTTATCATTTTAGGAGCACCACAGCAGATCTCTTGCTGGCACTGGAATACAAGATTGAAGAATAAGATTAATTTTCAAACAGCCAAAATATTTAGATACATAAAAATATCTCTTGATTGACCATTATTACATTAAGTTGTGGTCAATGAAAAGTTAGGGATCTTACGTAAGAAACATCTAAAATCACCCTAAACCTCTCCTTAAGGCTTCCTCCTGTCCTGTGAATTCTTCCATGCCCTATGCTACTCCATTTGTAATTAGTGCCAAGCGATTTTGCTTCACATTTACTTCACAGGCTCAGGGCCTGAATGATCCACAAGACAAGAACGATTTTTCCAGAATGGTTTCCATTGGAAAAGACCTCCAAGATCACTGAGTCCAACCATTCCCCCAGCACTGCAGAGTCCACCACTAAACTCTGTCCCCAAGTGCCACATCCATATGGATGTTAAACACCTCCAAGAATGGCAACTCCACCACAGCCCTGGGCAGCCTGGTCCAATGTCTGACAACCGTTCCTGGGTAGAAGTTTTCCCCAACAGCCAACCTAAACCGCCCCGGCACAACTTGAGTCCTATCTCTTGTTACCTGGGAGAAGGACCGACCCCCACTTCTCTGTACCTGCTCGTGTTTGCAGGAAACAGTGGAAACACGAATTGAAAAAACCAAGTTCATTCATTTGAAAAATATAAATACACAGTGTTTTCAAGTGTACAATGAAAACCTGAAAATTTGTCCACTTAATTTATGATGAATGCATTAAATTTCCTTGCAGATTCTGAACAGACACATTTAAACGTCTGAGGTAAACAATCAGTCTATTCTCAGAACAAATTGTAAGAGAAGTGAAAAGACAAAAATAACCCAATGCATTAATTCTGTCAAGTTATTTACACGGTCTGATTTATGATTGTAGTTCAGTTTAATTACTTCCATAGACAGTTTTGAACTGAAGAGAGAAATTTTGTCTAAAAAGAAGTTTGCATGTAATCACACTGTGGCTTTTTTAATTTATTTTTTTTTTGTCTCCAGTGGCTCATATGAGCAAATGACAAGTACTCCACACAGAACAAAAAAGAAGGCAAAGTGAAGACAAAAGTGGGACAGCCTGTGTGCTCCAGTGCTGCAGGTATCAGGGAAGAGGGCTAGGACTAGCAGTGAGGTTCAGAGAGAAAGCTGCTAAAACTGATCTTAGTTTTCTGCCAGAAATATGACTGAGAGGGAAAAAAAAAAAAATATCAGAGCTGGCAATAAACCTTCGCTCATTTTCCATTACCCTTCAAGAGATTACTTTGATGGGAATTAGACAGCCCCCTGCAGGAAGCTCTTTAGTTCTTGTTAAGTCTTTGCACAGCATGTTTGTTGGAAAGGAAAGCTTGTGTTTGATGCTGTTCGTCACTATTGCTGCTGATTTTCTGAGGTTAGCAAACATCAGTCTGTTTGCACCCCTTTTGAGGGCTGCCGACGTGAAGATCTCACATGAGTTCCGAGCTCCTGGCTGCTGTGTTACAGCACATCCCCTTAGGCAAGCCTTCATGCCAGGCTGAACAAGTTTCACATATCAAATGCACGTTTAAGGATCTTCAGGAGGTGAAACTGCTCTTCCCCAAAGTGACAGCGTGTGCTTGTGCTAACATTGGTCTGATTGCACTGCTAGATGGTGTTTGAAAATCATCAATGAAATCTTTGCCCCTTTCGGACCTGCTGTCATGAGAACTGTTGCACTACCTGCACCCAAAAGCGAACTCTTGCCCTCCAATAGGGGCAGAATTGGTTTGTGGATTGGTGTTTGTTTGGAGTTTTTATTACTTCCAGTGTCTACAAAGCATATGTGTGTGGGTATTCCTGATACACAGAATAATAATTTGCTACTATGATACAGTGCTTCACTAAAAATTGAGATGCGCTTCACATTCTCTTCTCCTATTTTATTTAACGGCGCAGCGGGGTTTTGCTCCCCTAAAATTTCCTGAGGCATAAGCACAAACCGAGAATCCACACTGCAATTCCCCTGCCTTTTTCAGTAAATCACCCTTTCTCCTGCTGGAGCCATAGCTGTGTTTACCTTTCAGTTCTTCCCTCCAACTTTTCCTGGGTAGAGTCAACCCAGTTTTGTTCCCTGACCTCTTCTCCATTTGCTCTTTGGTTATAAGTGTGTTCAAACAAAATGAGTCTCTCTTAGACTGTCATTACAAAACCAACCTTTGCCTCTTTGCCACTTTTACTTCCTTTAACACTTCTAAAAATTACAGAGCTGATAAAGTCGGAATCACTTTTATCACTTATCAGAGGTTAAAAAAATTGCACACTTAATAAGCCTCCACCACCTCCTTTGGTTTCCTATTTCTCTCCCTTTACTCAAGCTGTCTTTGTGTTAAGTGAAAAACTGCTCTAAAGCTGTTCTTTATGTCTACCAGATCCTATTATGTCTACGCACAAGGGCAAAATTTCAGTGAATCTGGATCTCTTCCCTTCCTGTCAGGGTCTGCTCTACTGTTGTTACCAAATTTGGTCGCTTCTGACTGTACACAAAGGTACAGGAGTGATTTCCAGCTGGGAAAGGCTTAGCACATCTCCTCCTGGCATGGGCAGAGGAAGGCTTTTCTTTAGCACACCTTTATGAAGGCTTTGCCTGCACATGGAGCTCATTAGTGACATCTGTACCTTGTCCAGCCACCGTCCTGCCAGAAACACGTGAGCAGAATCCACTCAACATCACCAGTACCTTCAGCTCCCATGCCAAGGAAATTCTGGCTCTCCTCATGGCTAGTGGCAGATTTTCCTCTCCCTTCACCTTTTCTGTGGATGAATTCATACCACATACCCTGTTAGCAGATCAGCTTTCATCTCTCTGCTCATCCCTGCTCACAGGCACAGCAATTTCTCTTTTAGCAGCTGTGAATTCAGCACCTCTTTGATCCGCAGTCATCCTTAGCACCTAAATGTTAAGTGGCATTAGGAGTGTGAATCAAATACATCAGTCTGCAGTGGTTTGGTGACCAGCCTGTCTCAGGTGTCTGATATTTTTGTGCAGAGCATTTTCAGTTCATGGTTTGCTCTTCCTGCTTGTTCTGATCAACTGGGAAAAAACCAAGCCAGGACATGACTTATTATGGTCACTGTGATTCACCAGATCTATTTATCTGATCTCTCCTGTCTGTGTATGCCGGGGAAATAAAGGCATTTGTGATCAGATAGGTATTGCCACCACTATTTATATTAACACAAATAAAATGCTCCACGCAACAACACAGACCCCCCATGGACACACACTGATTTCACACACATTTTCCACACATTTCTATTGGCTCTGCTTGAGACCACATATTAAAACCCACCAATCTTCCCAGCAGACTGATGAAAGCCTCAGTAAAAACAGCTGCATTTCACATGTGGTTTAAGTTAATGTCTCATCCTGAAAGTTTAACTCTAGCTGGCAATGCTACTTTTTAATATTCACAGTCCTCTTTATCTTCACATTAGAAGCAGGGAAGAATACAATGAGGCTGGTAGCACTTCATTTCTGGAGTGTCCAAAATCACTTTTTTTATTGCGAAGAACATGAAGAGAAATTCATGTTTGATAACCTGTGAGCACATAAACCAGTTGCATAGCACTGTTAAACAGCGTAAACAAACACCCATCTGTCCACACTGTAATATTTCCTTTCAATAAAAATAAAGCGTTACCAAAAGTAAGTAGCACTGCACATTTTTTTCAGCTTGAGTCTAGTATTAAAAAGTTTTTAAAAAAAAAAAAAAAGGTAATGTAAAATGCCTCTCTCCTCCTGGTTGGGCCAGAAGAAAAGAAGTTACAAAACTATTTACTAGAAGCTGGAACATGCCTAAAAACCAATAGCCGGAAAGTGCCTTAGGTGTGTAAAAGGAGTTGAGAAGACTCTTCTTTTTTTCCCCTTGAAGCTGGGATAAGGTTCAAAATCAGAATAATCTCACACAAACAAGCCCACAGCTTTATGTCCCTCCTGCAGGAATGACTGTCCCCATCAACGCCACCTTTTTTTTTTTTCCCCAGGAAATACACACTTCAGGCCAGGGAAGCTTTTCCTTCACATGACTTCACTGCCAGCTGTGCCAGAATCCCATGGATTGAAAGGTAACAACTTAGTGATGAACAGGTTTATGCACATGATAATACGTGACACACTTTGGTTTGGTCTTCCCCTTGAGTAAATCAATGAGATCAGAGAAAAAATATCACCTTCTTGAACATGCTAATTGTTAAGGCTATAGGACACTGTTGAATGGGCTCTCAGGACAGTCCATCCTTCACCAAAAACAGTGGCAAGAGTCTCTGTGTCAGGATTATTGATTCCAGTTTCTTCAGCTCTAAGACAATAATAACTTCAACTGCTTAACAGAAAGCCCTCCTACTCTCTATTTAGGAGCAGGAATAGAAACCATCAAATTCCTCTCATGAAATGACAGGCCTTATCACCCAAGAGGTTCACTTTGCAGGGAGCACTACAAGCCCATTACACCTAATGCATAAGAGCTTTTCATTTCAAGATGCTGAAAAACATTTTTCCCCTAGTATTGCCAACAACAACAGTAAACCATAAATGTCTAGACTACGTGCAGATGAGAGGAGTGTGGAATACGAGGATAAGAAAACAGTTTCCAGTGTTTCAAAGCCAGCAGAAGGCAGTGACACCAGCTCACGGCACTGATGTCAAAGACATTCCACAGAGCAGAGCCTGGCTCAGACAATTAACAAAAATGTGTTTCATTGCGCATCTCTTTATGGCAAATATGGCATTGGCATCCATTATCACTGGAAGTTTTCTATCCTGGTGTTTGTAGACAGCCACCCATCTTACAGGAGGGCTTCACAAATCCTTAGTAAAGACAGAAAGAGCTCCAAAGCAAACGTACAAACTGCTAACAGCAAACAGGTGGTGAGAGCACAGAGAAAGCCTCATTTTGAAACCTTTCTCTTACAGCCACATTGCATAGGGAGTGATGCCCATTCACTGAGGTTTGCTTCTTTACCTTTTCTCATGAACTGGTGGGAGCCACACCAGCCAAACCTCTTTTTTGGGGGGATGCTGTGCACCTGCAGGAAAAGTCTGGCGCTGCAGGGATTCAGCGAGCCTCTCACTGTGCATCCTGAGCCACTCACGAGGGCTCAGGAAGAAGCAGGAATCCTCACTCATTTTCACTCATGCCTTTCCATACCACAGGCAGCAGCAGCCACTCATGTCCCAGGGGCTGTCCATCTGCACAAGTCTCCAGGTATGGACAGCAGGGAAGTGCAGGAGAACTGGGCAGTGTTTTCCCAGGACACTCCATAAACTCCTGAAGTTGCAGCTTGGCAATTTCCTGGTTAAGTGCCAACTGCCTTTGATAGCCTCAAAGGTTTTTTTCTTCCATTAATTTGCCTAATTGTTTTTGAATGTGCTGTAATTAATAAAGTGAATGGACAACAGGATTGGCAAAAGGTCACTGCTGATGACTGCCCAAATCCTTGATGGGCAAAGGGAAAGAATTTAACAACATTTTTCTCTCTGTCCCTACTCCCCATGTGGAAGAATGGATTAGGTCAGGCTCACTGCATCTTCTCCTTCTCTCTTCCTGTGAAGGTGCATAATAACCAAAGGCAGTCAACCTTAAAGCCCAGGAAAAGGCCGTGTCTGATTCTCAGCTGATGCATACTTATGCATACTAAAACTAACTCTTGTGCACAGTGGAATTATACAAGGATTGAACCACCCGCATCCCAAGGTCAGAGTCGCCAGCCAGTACCATCAAATCATGAAAGTCAATTCCCTGGAAACAAAAATAGGACAGATCACCCCCTAAACTGTCAAAATTTACTTTACTGCTGTTTCAACAGCAGAAAAAACAAAAAAGGGGCAAAGAACAAAGGGGAAAAAGAAAGAAGTGATGTGACTAAGTGCTCCCAATGGACCTTTGCAAGCAAAAGAAGAAAGGCAAAAAGAGCAAGAGGTCACCACAGTGCATGTGATTAACATAATCAGTGTAAGAGTTGTGTCAGCAAATTTAAAATAGAGTCCATAAACCCCAGAAAGTGTGCTTAGGGCAATACCAGGAAGAGCCACAAGGTATGAGATGTGAGACTTTGGAATGAGGCTGAGGCAACAGGACTTTTAGTAACTGGAGAATGTGTGCAAACAACACATGAACAAATCCCTCAGACGGGTTTCAGTCAGTAGTAGTCAAGATAAGCATTTTGCAGACATTTATGGTATGCAAAGATAAATTCTAAAGACATTCATAGTCTCTTCCTCTCCCATCGCTTTTTCTGCACACTTCCAGTGGCAGCAGAGCTCATCCATGGACATGATTGTTCCAGAGAACTCTTGAAGGACAGGGACTAAACTCCCACTTCAATGGAAGCAGGGCTGGATTCTCTCCATCCTTCAGGCATTTGGTGAAGCAAAGCTCTGGAATGAGGAGCAATTGGAAATAAGGCAAATTATTTACCAGCATGCAGGAGCACATAGATATACCATGTGAAGCAATGTTTACCATTCAAAACATTTGGATCAAGCAGGATTGTCCATTGAGTTTTTTTCCTTTCTTACTCCTTTCCACCTAGCTACCATCTAAGGAACACTCTAGTATGTTCTAGGTTATTTCAAAGTCTTCATTTACTTTGTAAACTCAATTATTGTATTATTTTAAAGTTTTATTAACCTGTATTATATCCATTAATTACATTAGACTGCAAAACATGCTTCCTTTCTTTGAAAAGAATCCTTGAAAATTACCAAAAAGGAATTCTTCAGAATAACTTAACCTCTGCAGAAATCAATTGCAAAGACAAAATCTAAGAATGGTGTGTGAAGCACCCCTATCTCTTGTGCGTTTCTCCCTCATCTTTCCTCAGGTATCAAATCAAAACCCTTTGTGCAAGAGGAGAACAAATCATCAAATGCCTTCAAAGCACTAATAAAGATCAAGGGTCACTGAGAAAGGACAGCTTCAGGCAACTTCATATATTCCAAAAGCTGGCAATAGGAAAAATTTTGCATCCAACAGGGAACAGGCTTTGGAGCATTTTGATTTGGCTTCCTTGAGCTTCACCTGTGGGACTGACTCCAGCTGCACACCCTCTGCATGTTGGTCCAGGAGCCCCACTGAGCTCAGCTCTGGGTCCCTGTTTCTGCCTTCTCTTGCATCCAGGAATATATCCATTAAATTTGGATCCATCACGTGCTAGGCCCTGACAGGGCATGGATGGATCAAGCTGAGAATCCTGAGTCACTGTCTGTTCCCTGGAAGTTGTGAGCTCCACAGTAGGATGGCTGCGTGGGATGTAAAATCACCTCTGAAGGCTGTTGGCTTGGTTTGCCATATTAAAAATAAATTAAATTAGCAGCTCAATAAACTCAGTTGTAAGCTGCAGTTGTTAAGCCATTCATGCCACAGGGGCAGCAGCCTCAGGGAAAGCCAGCCAAGCAGAGCTTCAGCACTCCTCGCTGAATCCTTGGCACCCAGGAAACACAGGAGGTATTCCCTCCACACCGAATGCCATTTCCCTCTGGTCACTTTGCTCCATAAGAAGGGCAGAGAAAACTGTCCTCATTGTTTCCAAGTCTGGCAGCACCCTAAAACTTCACCTCTGTATTTTCAGCTGTTTCTTATTCAAAATACAGTTTTATAATATGGGAGGAGTCCTAGTTATCATTTCTATTGTTTTTACCTGAAAGTCTGCTTTTCCCTTCAGTCACAAAGAAAGGCTTTTTCCAGCTACCCAAAAGCTTCCTAGTCCATCTTGTAATACACCCCTAACCTGCTAACAAACCATAAAAATCAAAACCCAAACACACAGCCTTGAACCACAGCGCTTTGGATTTTTGAATTTCCCATTAGGGGCAAATAAGCCAGTCCTTATCTCAGAGGCCAAGTACAGGAGACAAAGATTTAAAAGAGAGCTGGGTTCCTGTATTCTCCTGACTTTTCAAGCAAAGAGGACATGTCCTGTGCTGCCAGGTACCCCGTGCCAGGAGGGGAGCCCTGCCTGGCACAGCTTCCTGCCTTCCTGCCCGCTCCCAGCTGGGGATGAGCCTCTTTCTCCGACCTCCCTGCACAGCAAAGACAACAAACAACTCCCTCCCATTTTGCATATTCCAATCTAGCATTTCAAACAGAGCCTTTTGCTTTTTATCCTAAAGTGGTACTTGTTAAAGGAGCTGTGACCACTCAGGCTATTTCCTCTGAGGATGATAACGCTGCTGCAGAAGCTTCATTATTATGCTAATGGAGCACAGGCTGAGCAGCTTTCATAACTGCCACATTAAATCATCTACCAAGGGGAGGCCTCGAGAGCCATTTACATTGCACTGGATGCATATTAATGAAGCCAGGAGCAGCAGAATTGTTTTTGAAGCAAATAGTCAGGT
>VZRN01000356.1:3050183-3097420 GCA_013397935.1 Dasyornis broadbenti
AGAGACATTATATTGAAGGTTGGAAAAATTAGAGCTGGTTAAACTTCACAAAGGTTCAGTCCTGAGGCTCGGTTCTGCTGTCTGTAATCAAGAGTGAGTAACAGAACCAGGCAGAAAGCTGCAGCAGCCTGCTTGTGCTGGAGGTCTCCGTGCCAGACTGCAATGGTTCCGCTGTGTCCCTGCTGTACAGCACAGCTTCACCCTCAGCCAAACACACACACGAGCACTTCTTTCCTTCTCCTGCCCTCCTCGTGCCCTGGCTCCCTCCCTCGTGCCCCAGGACGCCACTTGTGCTGCACCTAAAGCAGATAATGCTACCACAAAATGAGATAAATACCTAACGGCGTGCCTTCAGAGGAATCCAGACACATCCATCAGCACCAAGGACGTAAAAGCAAACAAGCGACATTTCGAGTGATCTTGGGCTGACAGCTGAATATAGATATACTTTTCCCCAAAGATAAACCACGTGGAAGTCACCACAGATGAAGGGGGATGATACAGACAGGTTGGGTGGAAGAAAGAGCAGGAGCGATAATCACTGCAGTTCACCTGCCCAGACAGTGTCACGCTGCTTTATTTCACACGTGTTCTAGAAAATGTCTATTGTCAAGAGGGAGTTTAAGGGCAGAGCAGTGTCATTATTGACAGGAACTGGGAGCTTTTCCCACTCGTATGAGAAAATTGCACAAAGGAGAGAGCTCTATGGAAAATAAGGATGATGTTGGCATTGTTATTGAAGCAAAGTCAGGACCTTTTTATCAGATCACAGGTTTGTTTAGACAGTTAGGCATATTTTTAAATGATTTATAGGTGAATATTAGTGCACTGTGGAAAGAACACACACTTTAGAAACCTGGCATCCCAGGAAATGTTTTATTTTATGATTCAAGCCATGCACTCTCTTCCATCACCGTGTTCTGTAATATCAACAACTCACTTCCCTATCTTGCTCCTGCTACTCTCCTCCCTGGACATCTACCCTCCAGACCCAAACAACGCTTGACAGCAATCCTTCATGTCCTCAGGACGTCACCTTCTGCTGCTCCCTCCTTCCCCACACCTCTTGACTCCAAAGGCATCCGATAAGAGAAAACCAATGTTTACAGGAGCAAGAATTCACCTGGAGCCAGCAAAGAGTGACTTTTCTATGTGGTTAAGAAGCATTACTCCAAAATCTCATTTGAAACCCAAGAACATATCCGCTTCAAAATATGTGATTTCATTATGAATGAAGGGATTTTTTTGCACACTATCGCTACAAATGTCACAGGGAACCTTGCGTATTACATATGTGCAAAAGTTTGACAGAAAGTCAGTCACACAACCTTCCAAGTAAGTCTTTGCAAGCCTTTACCTGCCGAGACTAGAACTAGAATCAGGGAAGTCTGCAGTAGCTTTCTCCATCTTATGAGCAAAGAATGACTGGGGGTAGAGTGAGCCTTCAGAAAAATGACCCCAGCCACAGGGAAAAGCTCTGTACCAGCTGAGCACAGTGCTGAAGGAAAGCAGGCACTGCTGCAAGATGGCTTGCTACATCTTCCCCAGCCTAAAAGAAATTATTCCCCACTTCAGCCTTTAATTGACTTTTGAAGATCCACAAATTGACTTTTGAAGCAATTCCCTAGCCTTGTTTTCCAGTCATTTAAAAATGTTTCCTGCCCCACTGTTTTTTTTTTTTTTGACAACACCTCACTAAACAACTAATGTTCATGTTCTCACCATAGCTTCCCTCCCTACTGAAAGCTGGAAAGTATTTTTTTTCCATTTTTGAGACTTTCCCTTCAAATGCTTCCTTTTCTATCTCAGTTGTGTTGACAGCAGTCAAGGGTACCATATCCAGCACCACCACAGGCGGCACATCTAAATATTGTAATGCCCCTCATTCATGCCTCATCGCGTATTCCAAAATACCTAACCTTAGAGGGAGTCTAGTGTATGCTGCCCTTGAAAGGGAAAGAAAATATTTATGAGTATCTTGCAATTCAACAAGTAATATTAATCTGATCATAGATAAATGACAGAACAACATAACACAGTCACATAAATACTCCCATGAACATGAGGCAACATAACGGATACATATGTGCAAATAGATCTTTGTACAAAAGGTACTTGCATACCTTGCATGTATTATGAGTGATAATTTCACAGGTTAATTTACTTTCATTATCTAAGCAAGGCAAGTATGTGTTAGAAATGTGTTCGCTTGGAAGTTCCATGAAAGGGTTTGGTTTGTGTTGTAAGCAAATTAATGAAACTTAACCTTTTAAATATGAACAGATGGCGGACAAAACAGAAATTCCATTAGCTAATAAGAAAAAAAGTGTATTCAACAAGGTAAAGTTCATCGTCAAGAATCTAGTCTTGTACACACACAGAGATCAGGAGATACCCTGGAGCTCCGCATGGTTTTGATTGGTACAAAAGCCCCACAAGTCTTCATTCCTAATCTCTGAAAGCCTGACATTAAATTAAACTTATATATGTGGTTTTGCTGGGCGCAGGATGAGGATGGAGCTACTCTATATGTTTGCTGAATATTATCAACTGAGGGGACATTTCCTACTGCTGATACCCACGGATTCCACTTCATTGCTACTCTGTGAATCACAAGCTCCTAAACCACTGCCTGTCTGTTCCATTTTAAGTGCTGTTTTATCCAACCCATTTAATGCCAGCTAGATCCCTGTAACATGCTGGTTTTCCCCTGAGTCGTTTCTTTGTCTACTTTAGAAATTATTTACTCCCTTTGCCTTCCCCGGAGATGTTCTGCACCCTGTTACTGTGTGTTCCTGAAGGCATTTTTCTAGAAGGTTCCAAAAAGATTTCAGTGCTGTCACTGCAGAGTTGCTCTGTCGGGCGCCACAGGCACTGGGGTTAACCCTGACAGCTAGAATGCCATTAGGGGGAATCAAGAGGGCTTCACTATCAGCCAGGGGTGGAAGGGATGCAGCAGTGCCTCTGATGTGCCTCTGGGACCAGCAAGACCACTGGCCCATCAAACTGGGCACTAAAGTGCAAGACAGCATCTGAGTCTGCAGGTGAAGCTGAACCACGGCTGGCTCCTGCTTTTGCTTCATGAGACTACACAAAACCAGATTTTCCAGGCCAAAATGCTCTCTGGAAGCAGCCTCTGATTCTCAGATAGATTCAACATTCTGTGGTTAAGAAAACTGGGGGGAAAAAAAAAAAAATCTTCTTTCCTTCATTACAGAATAACTGCCTGATCTTTCCTAAAGTGTAGATGACAGTTTTGGAGCTCCAATCTCCATAAGAGTTCCTGTTTTGGAAATCAGCCATCGTTACTTCTCTCTGGCAGGGAACGGCAGGGAAGAGAGGATAAACTTTCTCTTCCAGGCTGGGGACACCAGCCATCAGAAGGCACCAGCGACACCAGACAGAGACCCTTAGAGCTGAAAATCTGCAAGCTGCTCTGCTCTGACAGGCTGCTAGGAATGCCACAGGCAGGCAGACAGCCTAGGAGGGGGAAATTGCTCCCCTCCTCCCTTTCTTATCATCTGTAGCTCAAAGCCATCAACTAGACGTGTTGGGAGAAATATATAGCCTGTGTTTATCTTAAAATACAACACTTCTGGTAGCTCTACAGTTTGTTACTTCCAGTCAGAACATTTATCTAAAATGATGGAGTTCAAATTGACTATGTTTCCATGTATTGCTAATTAATCATCAAATCAGCTGGCCCTTACACTGTCACGTAGAAGCTGAGGTAACCTATTCATAATGTTCAAAGAAAAATCTGTTTTTTAATGGACAGAGCAAACCGTATACGCAGGTTAGAGGAATCTGCATGTGTGCAGCAACACTTCCTAATTTTGAAAAGTGAGTCAATTCTTTGCAGGGACAGCTTAATACAATAGACCTGGAGTGCACAGACCTGGACCTCTGCCAGCACCTGTCTGTTCAGGAATTTCATCCACTTTAATAAGCTCTCTGGATCTCAATTAACCGGACAAGATGGTGCAATTGTAGAGAACTCAAAAATAAGAGAGAGAAGATTTCACAGATTCTCCATCTGTAGGCCTTCTGCAAGCATGACACATACAAATAGAACCCGATATTGTAGGTGACATCCTTAACATTATGAATTACAGTGAGGCAATGAGAAGCTGGTAGAGAAGCATCAGCATGAGGCCCCAGAACAAATGTTATTTTTCATGGCTTACTTCAATCATTGTCATCAGAAGTCGGCATCTCTACCAAGCACCTCATTGATACCATGGCTCGAGCGGAACCCGGGATGTGCCAGGCCTGCAAACTGCTCCATGAATTAACCCCAGCTCCAAGTAGGCAGAAGGGCTCACCAGCGTGAATCTAATTACAGAATGGAAGGCCACATTTATGCAATGACAATGGAAGTACCAGAACAGAGATACATCATGAGGCTTGAACAGCACAGTAAAACACGAAAACTTAATGTTTGCTTTGTAAGAGTCTCACAGGATTTAAGAGGAATGGAACCAACAGATTCCAAAAGAAATTACAGTAAGAATCCCGCAATGTTTGCTAGGCAATTGTATTCTTTCCACATATTAGCCAACTTCACTCTAGAAATCCAAAGCAGAGAGAAAACTTTTCAGTAAATTATTTTTGCTTATACATGTAAGCCAGAGATTCCTACTAAATGCCATTCTATTGCTCGCATTCACTTTTATTTTTAAATCGTGACATAAAATGCTGCTACCCTGCCCCATAAAACAGCCTGGTTTTTACTACAGTCATTATCTGTCTGCTCTGTTGGGACTGGATGCTTTTAGGATGGGATGTTCAGTGGAGTCTCATCCATAGGCAACCACAAACCATAAAAGACAGCTGAAAGTGGGAAGTGTTACCAGTGTATAAGGCAGGCAAATAAACATCGAGGCTAAGCAGGAACGTAACCAGAAAACCACACGAACAAAGATACCAGGACAAAATATTTGCGCATTTCATACCTCAATATCTCACTATTCCATAGGTCTATTCATAGCCCAAGTTTTTAATTCTCTTCTGTGATGCCTAATACAAAGTGGGTATTGAAAAGGCAATAGAGAACCTTCATACTACATAAAGCATGAATTTGTAATTTACAAAACATTATAAACTGTTCTTCAGTAACTAGCCCAGTTCAGATGTTGGCTCAGAATTTACATTTATATCCTAAGGAGATGAATATGGAAATTCAGTCTGAGGAAGGAGTTGAGCATTAAAATTTCAAGCCAACACATAAAAGTTCACATTAGTTTTTACGTAACTGACAGTGTCCCTTGTGATGGAAATCAGGGGCAAGCACCTTCACAGACAGTGCTGACCCCCATCCTCAGATTAATACATGTTTTAAGATTCTAAAAAGACAAAGAGCAGGAGCCCTTAAACAGAGATGAACTTTCTTAAAGAAGAGCAGTATATTAATTCTCTCTTATGGCTTTATCACTCTTCTCAATATAAACAAACCAGTTTTTCTTCACCTTTTTTTCTTCTCTTTCCAAGTGTTGGAGGTGCAGCAATACATATGACTCCTGCCAGTGGAATAACTCGCAGACAGAAAAATCATGAGCTTCCCAATTATCTCCTTTCGGTTGATCTTTGGACTGTTTCGCATTAAATATGCCTCTGCCAACATTAGCACACCACAGCCATGCGATCCCCACGCTCCTCCCGTGGAAGCCCATCCCATGACGTTGCCACACTCACTGACAAGGCATAACCCGATTCACACTGCAGATCTTCCCTGGCAGCCTGAGGCCGGGGCAAAATAAATTGCATCAGTGTTATCTGTGGGATCAATTGATTGCAGGGTCTAAAATGGCTAAAGTACAGGAGAATATGTGAATGCTCCAGACACAGGGCAATTCTTTGAAATCAATGATTGCTTGAAAGGCTTGATAACTGGGGGCTTTAGGCTATTAACACCAGCTGGTCATTAAGTCCACACAAATTGTTATAGCTTTTATAACCTTTTCTTATCTAGAGAAAACAATTAAACATTTTAATTACATTACAGGGATGACAGAAGATAATTGGAGTTATCAGGAAATTATGTAGTCCTGTTAATGTGAGTTACTGTGTCATTTCCATTGCTTACAAATGTACTTGCCATCTAGATAAAGTGAAACTAACTTTCAATTAGGTCCATATTCAAACCACGAAGATAAAAGAACACAAAATAAGTAACCCAAAGCCAAACGAATTATCATATTAAGATGGTATTGCATAATCTTTGAACTATTGTCCTGGAGACAGAACTTAGTGATGGAGCCTGAGTTGCAAAAGCATAGTTGTCACCTGTGGAAATAAATTACTTTTCACACCTACCTCTATTTTAAAATTGCAAAGTCCATAGAAGAACACAAAAATTCTATGCTTAAATAGCTTCTGTGAACTATCCTGCACCGTTTAAAAAAAAAAATAGTACCATCAATAGAGGACAACCTGCCAAAAGCTGCTCCTTCTATTACTTCATGAATTCTTAGCCTCTTCAGATATGATCTGGTTCTGTGGGTCTTACAAAGCTCCTAATTCCATAATGCCAGGTTTGCCCCATATTTCAGTACATCAGCTCTTCACTGGGATTGGGTTACCACAGGGAGATTTGTAGAGGACTAAAATGGTGTCTATGTGGGGAGCATTCACAGTATGGCTTCAGCCTTTTTAGACACGAAGAGAATGTGTAGGAATGTACCCCTTAATTTTTTTGCTGCCAATCTTTTCTTGCATAAATTGCTAGGGCTGAACAGCAGGCACAACAGCAGTTGCATTAGTGCCCAGGGAATTCCTGGTCATGATGTGCCAGCCTGTTGGACTTTGAAGATTTACTGTTTTGCACTTAAGGGAAATGTATAAGAAAATATTTACAAGTGCTCATTAAGGCTAAATTGTGTCCTTATCCTGTGCAGGTACCCTGGGAATTAAGAAAATTCTATAATGAGAATGGATGTGATGCTGTCACATTTATGCAGGAATAGTCACTTGAACAAGGGAAGGATGAAGAACTGTACTGCAAATACAGTAAATGGCAAAGCTTAGTAGAAAGTGAAATATGAATCACCTTTATTATGGACACAGTCACACTGGGATGCATAAACAGGAATGTATTCTGAAAATATTATGTAAACGAGCCTCTCACCTCCAGCCCTGGCGAGGCTGCAGCTGTAGCACTGTGCCCAGGTTTTGTTCTTACTCTTGAAGCAGGTTGCAGAACAGAGGCAGCACAGAATTAAAAGTGCAACAAGATTTATGTTCCATCGTGTCTACATGATTCAAAGGGACAGACTGGCCTACAAGAGATTTATGCAGAGAACAGGATTTCAATTATCAACTACAGTAGGGATACATATGAGATTGCAACATCTGCAGAAGAAAAAGCTGTAGTGGAGGAGCCTCAGGTTGAACTAAAACACGGGAACAGATCACGCAGGTGTCTCAGAGCCTGTGAGTAATGGCAGGCACAGGTGACCCTGCTGTGCACACACACAGGGACACTCACATGGGACTCACCCACATGATTTAATATGATGCTTTTTTAACAGAGTACCACTTCAGTTCCTCACTGCATTGCCAAGAACTGAAAGCCTACGTGATGATGTTTCTCAAGGAAGGAAATGAGTGGAAACTCTGAATAGCTGTGTATGGGAGGCTAAAAGTCAGAATGGGCAAAGAGCTGCAGCTCCATCCTAGCCAACACACCACAGGCTGAACCACGGCCATCCTGATTTATCAAGACTTTTACTGCACGAAAAAAAAAAGTCAGGTTGCCCTAGTTGGGGACTTGACCATCCCACAGCAGAAATGGATCTACATGTTACTTATGATGCATCCTGAAAGGAATAAGACACTACTTCAAATTTGCATGACAGAAGAGCCAGGAGATTCTGAATCTGATTCAAGTTTATGAGGTGAGGTCTTGCAAGCATTCAGGACTTGTGAGTCTCTGCTTGCAGGTCACACATAAGGTTGCACATTTCAGGATATAAATGATGTCAAATAAACCTTGCAAAAGAAAACTGGGCCCTCCTGAATTTTTTTATGGGGATGGATTGAAATTAAAGTCTATAAGATTTCATTTGTGGATGTTTTCATTTTAACCACTTTATTTTAGCTTGGATATAGCTTGGTATAGGTATATCTTGGATTCTTAATCTAAATCTCTCTGAAGATTGTCTACAATACAGATTGCCTACCAATACAGAGAAATTATTTGGTTTGTTGATGACAATTTGTTCTCCCTTACACAGAAACACAAAAGTTTTTATATTTTTCTATATTATCCAGTAATTTATCCCATCTTTTCCATAGTTCAGCATTTTACACAGACCACACACTTAAGTTTGTTTCCACTGACTTACTTGACAATTGCACACACATAAAACCAGCCAGAACTAGACACAAAGAGCTTCATCTATTTTCCTAGGTAAGTCTGCAGACTGTCCCTAAACGTAACAGACCCATCTATGACAGCAGCATAAATTCAGCTGTGTGATATCCCAAATTTCATCCTATCAGAAAGGCACACCTGCAGCCACTTGCAATATTACATAAAAATCCAGTTATTCTTTGGGGTGATGGTTCACAGAAGAACCACAATCCCTGAACTGATACTCTGCTCAAGGAAGAGCCAGGGAAACCAAGGAATTTTGGTTAGAGCTACACAAAGTCTCAGATGGTTGCATGCAAAAATAGGCACAAGCTGTTCAGAAGGCAGATGCTAACTAAATCTTCATGGCAAAGCTGCTCCTCAGGAAAAAATCTCATGTCTGTCTCAGAGTTCGACATTCACCTTTACATGCCAACCTCAGCCTACTCATAACAAGCACTGCCTTCATACCCAGCATCATTTGACCACGATCATTTGCTCACTTGCTTTTTCAGCTCTTTCCCCCCCAGGATCTGGAAAAGTTTCCAGGGTTTTTTCACAAGGTCTCTGTGCATATGTGGCCTTGGGGAGCAATCCACCCTGTTAAACAACTGCAAACAGTTCTCCTGATCTCCGTGACAAGCTATACTGGATAAAATGGTGCTGTAAGGGAAGAATTATTTAAATGTGAAAAGGGTTATAGCTCACCAGGGAAAGCAGAGAAAGAGACAATGGCCACAGTATCACTGATGATATTGAGAAAGTGGGACAATGTTATAATTATCCCCTTAACATGGCTCTATTTTCTTAAACAAGACATTAAGAATATCTAATACAGACACCTAAACAAAAAATAAAATTTCCAGTTTCCTTTTATTTTTATTATTTTTTAAACTTCTGGTGTTCATATTCTGGCTTTGGAGCGAGTTGTGGCCTCCTGCAACCACCCAGCTTTGCTGAAGATGAGAGTTTCAATAGGACTCAATGCACTTTCATCATGCAGGACCCAGTTTAAGTTCTGCTTAATTTAATGAAGAAACCCAAAACACATTCCCTGAATATTTTATGAAGGCCAAGCCCAATGCACATCAAGAGCCCATAGAACTGCAGGCCAGGAATTGTGTCTTGATCTTAGACAGGTTTTTTCATCACTCACAAGGAAAAACACCCTGTATGTAAAGCATCTGCAGAGAGAACTGCTTCGACATAGAGTGACAAATCTTTGAGATGCTAAACTGAAGATGAAATAGGGCTATCAATAGAGCAGCTATGATGATGACAAAAATTGAATCAGCAGTTTTTGCTATTTTAAAAACTATTTAAAATACCGACTTTCAGAGTGGTATTTTTCATTTTTGGTTTTATGGTGCATCTAAGGGAAATATGTGCTTCATATGAATTCATGGTTATTACACCACTGCTGCAACACTTTAGTGTGTGTCAGCATTTTCATGGTGAACCTTGGAGTACTGGGTCTGTAACTTGTCCATAAAAATTTGCCCAAAGCAGGAACCTGACATAAAAGCTAACACAGGTGCATTATTCTAAGCTGGGGAGGACAAAACATTTTAACTTTAGATAAATTAAAAATTATTGATTAATGATAAGATTAATGATAACTGGATTTGGTCACTTTCTTGAATCAGATTGAACACATAACCCTGGGTGATAAATAAACCATTTATAGCAACATCTTAAACTTCTAATACTGAATTTTAAGACTGCCTTATTATGTAAACAGGGTGTCTCAATTGCTTAAGAAAGGTGATTTTGTAGTTCTTTATCTTCCTCAGTTGCCTCTTAAATATATGTTCAGGACATACACTTTCATGCAGAAACATTACTGTTTCCACATTTTAGATGGGACTTCCAGCTCATAAACATGCCAAAGGTAAGGAAGTGTGTGTCAGAGTGAAAAACCAGCCTTCTAGCCTAAATCCTTTGCCTTCACACCAATCTAAAGCACAGCAGCAACATCCTGATCTCCTTCATCAGAGTGAATTTCCAGCAAGAGCTTATTTTTTTTTATTAAGATCTCTCAGTTCTAAGTCTCTCACAATAGCAACTATCACTTCTGTAACAACTGGACTAGAAGCCAACTCAAATAAAAAAATATTCTGAGATTAATCCTACCTCATCATGCATATCCTTTCAGCAACAAAATTACAAAATTTATATGGAGATTATTCTAAGCCCACATCTTTTGGATGACTGTGAGCACCGGTGATTGTGCTGTGAACCTCGACTGAATGTTCACATGCACTGAATATATTTGTGTTTTTGTCTGGGAGGGACTGTGCATCTTAATGATGATAAAAGCAGTTAGAAAATCAGCTTGCCTCCTCATTCCGCAGTTTATAGCTTTGAAAGGAAAAATATGATACCCTATGCAATTTGCAAAGCACACCACCTAAATTTGAAAAAGAGTAAGATTATTCTATCAATGAAGAGCTGCAAGCACAATGTTAGATGCCTGGGTCTGGAAGGAAAAGGGAAAAACAGCACCACAAAAAGCTAATTCATTAATCTCAATAAAAGTAGAAAGTCTTTGAAATCTAACAAGTCACAATCTTGAAGGCAACTCCCACATTAAAAGACGGGTCTGGAGTCATTTGCTGGGGGCCAGAGCAAGGCTGTTTTTGAAAGTCAAGTGTGTGCAGTCTAGGCTGTGGTACTGTTTTGATACTGGCCATTCTGATAAAGCAAAAGAGAAAGCTTTAACAGTAATGTACCCTTCATAACAATAGCGTTGCTTTAAAATGCTTTAGAGTATGGAACAGCATAAAAAATTCACTAATGTATATTGCTTAAAAAAAACACCAGCAAAGTATGTTATTTGGGATCTAAGTGGGTAATCCCTTAGAGCTGCAGTCTCCAAGATAATAAGTTAAACATTTGGTTCCCCATTGTGTCTTGCCAGCAGTTCCTGTTTGTTTGCTTTATGCATTAAAGCATCGCTTCAGTATAATTAAGCACCACATCATATTCAACACCTACAGAACAGAAATAAAAACATCCTTACTGCTAATCACCTTAGGAAGTGGAAAAGGGTCCTAGTTGCCTTTATCTTACAAGCATCAGGAATTTCATATTTTAAATTAGTGTAGGCAATGAGTATTAATAGTGTGGCAGAGAAAAACGTGAAGATCCTTCCCCAAACCCACACTCTGCATTTATATATGAGCTTCTAACATCACAGGAAAATTACTATCCACTGTGCTATAACAAAGAAACATATATATTATGTGCAACAATGATAAACTCCGATTCCACTCGCATTGATTCATCACTTAAGCAGGATGAGAAATTGAAGCTTAATTAAAAAGGTGCACCATGAGACAAGACACAGAGAGCCCCAGTCAGACCCCGAGAACAGCTGATTCATACTTTTATTTTCTCAGTAGAAGGGGGTGGTTCTGTATCATTTATCATGTGAGAGGCTCAGGACACCGTAGTTTACAAGAGCCAAATTAATCAGTGTACAGACAGCTCTTTCTTTCCAACAAGATTTTTTCTCACTTAGGTAAGTTCATTTTCAAATATTAAAACCTAAATTCAGTTTGAAGCTAAACCTCAGACTTCTGTGATACCAAAGGCCACTGCAGGACATCCCATCAATGCTGTATTTCCAGCACATGAATTTAAAACAAATCCCCGAAAAGGAAGCGCTCTCTGGTTCAGAAACAGGCCCTGGAGATGGAAGTGGAGGCACTTCACAGCATTAGCACAGGACAGACTTACAGGAACATTTTGTAACTTTGGAAAGCACTCAGATCCCATCGCCCTCTGTGCCACAGAACCTACATGCAAAAACTAACTAGGGGTGCACATATACAGATACAGTTATCATTTAATTGTTTCTACACATTAAATATTTGTTACTTCTTTTTTTTTTTTTTTTCATTTTACTTTGTACAGTTGTATTGACATTCTGAAAGACTAATGTTCATTTTCCAAGATGTTTAAGGAATACCCTGGGATCTCTCTCATGACACCCAAAAATGGGAGAATAAGGACAAGAACCTCTAAATTCTAGGGCACTTCTGAGTGTAGTTCATGCAAAGCAAGATGCAAGTTTCTGTTCATCTACAAAACCTCTCTGTTTTGGGCAACCAGACATCGTTTCTGAGGGCTTTCTGCACAGAACCCTCAAAGTATGAAGCAGCAGGAGCGGAAGGAAGTCTGCCTTTGATCATTAGCAAAGATCAGCTCTGATGGATGCCTTGGGCTCCCAGTTTTCTCCCCAGGCTTGCCCCAGTACTGCTTGACACGTTATCTCTTGTTAAATGATCCCACCTTTCAGTATAAAAGGTTCCAAATACCGTGTTTCATTCAGTACAAATAGTCTGTGAGCATCTGCAAAAGCTGTTCAAGTCAGAATGTTTCAGATAAATATGTCTGAAGATCCGTGGCAAAATGTACTTTATCATGCCAAACTGTTCCAGTACTCGTGTGAGGCTGGCTAAAGTGGGATATGAGAGAAACATATCCTGAAACAAACTGTGATTCTTTGTCAGAATCAATACCCCACGTGAAGCAGGGGAAAAAAATCTTTCCTGTAGCCTCAAAGGATGCAACAAATGGAAGCAATTCCACTGGAGGCTCCACAGAATTTTATCTGTACTGAATCATACACTGCAGCAGGCAAGCCCTCCTCTGTGTATGCAGGATCTGAGACTTTGTACAAATTGAACTTGTATAAAACAAATGTTAAAGCTACTCATTCCCTAGGTTCCTTGGTTCACTGAGATTTGGACATTTCACATATCCATCCAGGTAACCTGTTCTGACAGAAATAGCCTTGCCACATTTTAACACTAGGGATTTGAAAGTGCAATTCCTTAAACAGGGATCATTCAACCTATTGTTTTCACACGCATTCACTCTCCAGTGTAAACTCGGAATGCTACATAACTGGGAGGTGTTTACCTTACTTTTCCAAAGCTGAGAGCAGACCTAAGGTGCACAGTGACAAATCACACTAAAAAAATGCCTGCTGGTTCAGAATTTCCTCCATGAAAGTCGTCGAAATCTATTTGCAAAAGAACAGTAAGATTTAAAATAAGCTGACAGAAAACAAACTCTGTAGGCAGACCATCATCACTGAAGTTTGAGTTCTTTTCACTCCAAGGCATCTCTCAGTCTACGAGCACTGCAACCCACACAGCCTTCTAAGAACAGTCGAGAAAACCCAGATTCTTTAACATTTGCCTGCCAGCCAAGCTGACCTCCAAGGTGCTGTGTCTCTGAATGGCTTTACCCAACATATGTGCAAAATTGAAGGAATACCAACTTAAATGGTTTTCAAGGCAACTTCACGTACAGAGGAAGTCACAAACACAAACCTGGGAAAATAACAATGCCTTTGGATTTGTTGGCTTGGGTTTTAATTTTGTTAGAATGCTAATGCATGAAGGGTTAGAAGAAAATATAAACCCTAAATGAGATGCACTGGGGAGGAAATTGCATCTAGAAAATGGCAGAATATGCTCAGCAGGGCAGAGAAATGCAGTTTTAGGGGTCTATCTGCTTGTACAAGACCTGGATTCAGAATTACATCCCAGTTTGACAAAACACCTCAGCACAGGCTTAAAGCTAAGCCTGTGCTTAACTTCCACTGAAGACAAGATAGATTTTTTTAAGACGTCGATCACTAGAGAAGCTAAAGGTTTTAAGTTCAAATACCCCAATTCTCACCTACAGACAGGAGGACTCATGGAAGAGAGAGCAGTGTTCTGCAGCACACCTCACTGTTTGAGGAAAAGAGTGATTACACTTTCCAAACCCTAAAGTTAGGTGTTTAAATCCTAAGCTAGGTACATAAATAATAAAGCTGCATGACTTTCAGACATGCTGAGTTCCCACCGATTTTAGTGAGAGCGGTACATGTTCAGATCCTCTCGAAGAAAAGATTGTTCAGATACCCACGTACGAACGAAGCATCTTGACTTTCAGGTGGAAACAGCTTTTATAAGAGCCAGTTGGAGTTTTTTATTCCTCACTGTACTGATTAGGGCATGTGGCTCTGAGTGATTACCAGCCAGCATGTCCCACAGGAAGAGCTGCACTTTTGCTTGCAGTGGGATGGTACCCGAGGTAGAAGCAGACTGCCGTCCACCCACTGAATGGTGAAGTTAAAACATGTACAATTCAAACTGAGTTTCTCCACCAACAGCCCCAGGCACACCAGGATTTCCTAAAAAGATGGCAAGGAAACTACAGCATCACAAAGAAATTTCATGGCTTCCAGACTTCTCAGATATGACAGGAGCAAGATGTATTTCATTGTTCTCTGTTTGTAATGCATCTTTTGGTACACATCCTTCACAAACCAGCTTGGTTTAGAGGTTTTCTCCATCACAAGAAAGAGAAGAGCTTGAAATCTAGGAACAGTCAAGCTGTTGTACACTTCAGCCAGCAAATTTCAGCAGGTCATTGCCAGCTGACCCTCCAGTTCTATTTCCAAGGTGGAAGGTTGAAGCCATACATGACCTGTATGAAAATCTGGTTTCGTCAGCTTCTTGAAGCTGGGCATCTGTGAGACTCCCGCTATTAAGCACTAATCCATACAACATTGATCACCACCTCCAGTACCTTCTTTGTCAATATATTCAGTGGTGGAGGCAAAATACTGTGCAGTGCTTTGGAAGAGATTTTTCTGCAGTGTCTGGGGTAGAGCTGACAGGCGAGAGCTGCTTATTGGTGCTCGCACGATTAAAATAATGCATGTGGCACCATCCATCATCCATGGCAGACATTAAGCACTCTCTAATATCAATTACCAATTAAGAGCTGACAAACAAATTTTGGTGATTAGCAGACCAGTATAATTACAGTCTGCTGGTAAGGAATAACCTCACCTCCTTTTCTAGGCTTACTCAGCCAGACCATTCTCGAATAAAGAGACGAAAATTCAACTGTTTGAGAGAAGCCTCTGAAAAACTAGGAGGAAAAAATTCTCCCTGTGATTTTCAGATATTTACAGATTTTTTACTTTCATTTACAAGTTCATCACATTTCCCAGTGCCACATTGCATTTATTAGTGTAAATAACGTGATGGGTAAGATCACAGCAAATCAACAGGGAAGAAAACAATTCACATTGCTGGCAGAGTTTGTGTACCTGCTCATTACTTTCAGCAAATTGCTCATAAGGATGCAGCTTTTTCAAGAAGCTGTTTATTTAAGTGCTTAATGGATATACTTGTCACAGTAGGCCAAGAAAAGTCACATCAAAACCTCTGACACATCATTTGATGCTATTTTATATTTTAAGAAATTTGGCACGCATCACATTACAGTGCAATGCATTATTAAGTGTCATTCCAGGATATGAGATAATCAATCAGAAAGATCCTTTGGGATCAAATGAAATTGAATAACTGACATTTTGGCATGAACAGAAGTGTAGGGGTGACTGAAGAAGTTGCCATTTGAGGAACAAACTGTTCAAAGAAGCTTAATTATTTCTATTTCCCGTTTTTCTCTTCATAAATATTCCTACTACAGTTGCATTGAGGTCTCACATCCAAGGCCCCTTCTCTGCTCAGTGCCTGGATTTCCCACTATCTACTCTGTGAGTCCTGGAAAGCCATCAAACACACAGAAATTCTCTGTTAAGAATCTGCTCATGTTACTCAGACCGTTTGGCCTTGTGCTTGCATTCATTGTATGAAATGGAATGCTAGGAAATGCTGTGAAAGCCTGGAACAGAGGGGATTAGGGAATCTCTCTGGGTCGCTCACTCACTTCCCACCCCCTTCCCCTCTCCCTCTGTCCCAGGTCAGGCTCCTTTCCCAGACCAGTGTGTGTGCACTCAAACAAAATGCAGACTGATGGAGAATGCTGCAGTAACTGAAATCCCCTTTGGAGGAAAAAAGGGAAAAGGAAAAAAAAAAAAGAAAGTGAAAATAAAGACAAATTGCTGTTTATCTGAAACAATACAAACCTATTCTGATGGGTATAAACAGTCTTTGGAAAAACGACTTTTGTGACCCACTATATCAAATCCAGCATTTCTGCTTGGCATAGGCTTGGCTGCCTCAATCCAGAAACAGTCCAGGCTGGGAGAAGTACGTGTCTATCACACACATAATGGCTCAGTGCTCTACATTGAAATAATTTATGAATACCAAGAGGGCTAGACTCTGCAACCAAGGTTCAGGAAAAGGCACAGCACAATATATTTTATAACTCCTTTAATTCTTTCATTTCTTTAGCAGTGAATGCCTCCTTTTGGCCATTTTTCATGTATTTCACAAGCCTGCACATCTAATCCCTGGCAAAGTATTCATATCAAAGAGGCAGCTCTTGAACAAAAGTAGCCACAGAAGCACCTGTACACTTGGATAGAGACCTATGGTACATTAGATGAACACAAAACACATGCACACAAACACAAATGTTCAGTGAATTTACGACATATTTAAAATATGTCACTGGCAGAAATTCTCGGCAGCCTTCCTCCAGAATGTCTCCTGTCTCACATCTCAGAAAGCAGCTTGCCTGATGATAAAAAACACATTTAATTCAGTACTATGTAAGCAATGATATGACCTCTGCTTCACAGACAGGAAAGGGATTTTTGAAACCAACTAACCTTAATTACTTTCAATTTACTAAACACATAAGCTAGCAGTAGGATGTATAAAACTGTCAAAATTATCAGCTCTCCTTTAATTATCTTCAACTAAGTAGCCAGCTAAGGAGATATCTTCAGACTTATAAATCCCAGAGTAGGATGGGATTTAGTAGGATGTCAGTTCCTTTAGTAGGATGTCCATTCCATGTAGCAACTGCTGAAAACTGTAACCTCAGATGTTGCATTTGACCGGCTGACCATGCAGAGGTGAGGTCAGAAAGGATCTGGTATAAATGAGCAGAAGGGTCGAGGAGCAACCCAGCCAGAGAAGCAAATGCCCCTCGTCGTGCAGGGAATGCTTCCCTAGGGACACCTTGTCCTGGCAGAGGCCAGGGATGACTGCATTGCTCTGTTCACAGTGTCCTGGCCTCCCTGGACAGTTTCTAAACCTGGAACTTCCCTTGGGGAACAAATAGTGTCATTAAGATTCTTAACGAAAGAAGTACCTTGTGCCAGTTTGGCATTGCACTGGTTTTCTCCTTTGGTCTTTCTCTCAACATCACATCTGTGAGGAAAATCAAAGTGCTTTTTTCCCATTGGGAATTAGTAGAGAACTACAGTACGCAAGCAATGGGACCATTCAAGAGTTCCGTTGAATATGTTCATGGATAGGCACAATTACTTTAAGCTATGTATTTATTTATCAGAAAGTCTATGTACTAATACAGGAGCACAGGGCATCTTCCCAAAGACACACTCTGACTTTGTGGGTAGCTCACACCAAACCCAGCAGCCCTTCCCTGATGGCACACCCAGTCCTACATCCATATTCCTATCAGCATCAGCCAGAATTTGGGTGAAGAGAGAATAAAGAAGCAGTGTTCTTCGGAACTCCCACCAAAATCGGCTGCATGGGAACTCCTGAGCAGCGAGTGGTGCGGTGCTTTGGACAGGGAGCTGCATCTTGGTCCCACACATCTAAAGGAATTCACAACTTCTAATAAGGTCCTGTTTTCCCTCTTCTCAATTTCATCCCAAAGACACAGAGTTCCCTTAAAGAGCCAGAGCAAAAGAGCAATTCAAGGCGAGCTCTTAAGCAGCGGTCACACCGCGTAACCTGCCTGAAGGTTTTCCAGTGCAGTTCAAAGGGCACAAAGGGAACCTTGATTCTTTGAAGTACAGCTCCCCGTGGTGTTTCTTCCCATAAAGAGCAAAACATATGCCATAAAACTTTATGATCAAACTTACAGGAATCTGGCTAAGAGCCTAGGAGTACAAGGAAACTAATTAGTTCAAACCACCCCCCCAGTCCCCCTGTTAGTTCCCATCCAAACAGTAGCAAACCCAAGAGAAGTTGAAAAGCTTAATAAAAGTACGGCCAGGCCACAAGACACCCGTTTCTCTTTAGGAAGGGGTTTTTTTTTTTCTAAAACAAGACACTTCAAGAGCAAGGAGACAGGCCCTAGCCAAAGAGCTTGTCTTTCCAATGCAGGGGAAATGTCCAGTGATCTATGGGGGAGAAAGAACAGATTCCAGTTTTGCCCGGGTATCAGTAACATGGTATTTTTATATCTATCTGGATGTACTGTTAGAGCAAGTGCTGTATTTTAGTATTTTAGTATTTTTTTAGTATTTTAGTATTTTAGTGCTGTTTTCCAGGTTATTCAGTAACATTACACAGATTTAACTAGAAAAGGAAAAAGGTCAGTAGCAGCACGGGCAGCCAGTCCAACCAAGGGAAAACGAGATACCTGCTGATGGCAATCGAGACGTTTACATGAGCATGGGAAAGATACTGTGGTCAGGAATTGCAAAAACAACTGATTCCAGCAAGAGATGTCACAGCAACACCGCGCTGCAAAGTGCTTTGCTGACGAAGTTTGGAGCTGATGGAGGCAGGCACCAATCCAACAATCTGCCGGCCCAAACTGCAGCATTAAGTGTGATCATGCTGACATTTCCATGGAGTGAGGAACACAAAGTTAAACAGATTGGATCTTCTCACCTGAGGATGAATGTCACTGTAGAGCCTGAAAACTGAAATTCTTCTCTCTGTAAGCACAGAGCAGGATACTCTGGCTGCCAGTGCAGAGACTGTGGCCCACTAAGCAGCAGAACAGACAGTTTCAGGAACTGGAGCTGAGTTAGGCATGGAATTTCAATACTGACTATTTTGGTGGGAGGAGGAAGAGGAGATTAGTGACCAACCATCCTTTCCATTTTTTCCCCTAACTCATATTTTCCCAAGTCGCTTCCTGTCTTACTTTGCGTTGTGTGGATGAGCTGACAAGGCCATTTTATGTAGTTTCAAATGCATTTTTACAAAATGTGACACCCACAAAACTTAGCTCCTGTCTCACTCGGTACCTTCACTTCTCTTCCAGCACTGTGCCATGAATTTTCCCCTATATGAAGGTCTCCACATGAGTAAAGTCACAGAAACCCCTCTGCAGAAACCCCTGTGACCACTTTAATTAGCAAGGGCTATCGGCACAAATGTTTGTGGGCTCAAGACCTGAGAGCACAAGCACCCACATCCTCACACAGCCATTTCATTTTTTATATCATTTGTGGGGAAGAAAGAGCAATTTGCAAAGTAATACACTTACTGCACTCTGATTTGAATTTGCATAATAAAAGCATTTGCCTTTTAAAGCATATATTAATGCTTAGAAGAGAGAGTAAGAGAATGTTCTGATATAATTCAAGAGAGCTAGACACAGTTCCATTATTTTAATTTACATTTTATTGGGTTTTTGCTTTGGTAAAGAAACACATGTTATAACTAATCACAGTTCTAATTACTGCCTGATTCTATCTTTTATTACTGCTAAAATTTCTATTAAGGGAATGAAAGAAACTAATAGGATCATTAAAAGATCAATAGGAAATATGGCTTACATAGAAGTTGCAATGTATAAACTTCAACTCAACAGTTAGGATCAAAAGAATTCCTTGGAAACAGAGGATTATGAATTCATTCCACTTAGGAAAGAACATGAGCTGATTTAAAGGCTATCCACAAGAAGAATTCTTTTCAATTTCACTCCTCTGAGAGCAATAGGCAAACAAAAACCACAACAAAATTATGATTAACTTTTCAGTGTATCATTAGGATCTGGAATGCGTGTTACATTTCTAAATATAAGCATGGGAATGTGACTTGCTTAAAATTGTAGCCTCATGGCCCAGATTCTTATTCCTAAAACCATGCTCAGGTAGATACCAGTGACTATTCGGTCTTTCTAAAACCTCTTCTTCACTTGGTTTTGGCACAAAAGTTATTCTTTTACTCAAAGTCACTACTCTGCCTGAAGTGGTTAATCAAGCATGAATGTCATACATGAAATTAATAATGTGGTCAGTACTTGGTCTCATGTGACAATACCTACTTGGGTGCACCTCCTTACTTTGGTTGTTACAATTTTACATTTCCCGCAAAGAACTACGAAAACAAAGGCCTTGCTGCTTGAAGAAGGATTAAAACTTAGAGTCAAACACTTCCAATAGTCTCAAATGATTTGGCTTAGTAAATTAATAAAGCATAGTCTAGAAAAACAAGTCATATCCATAAAGAAGAGGTCCACGGCAGGCAAGCCCTAAATCATAACATCCCCAGAAGCATACACAATAAAATTCATAAGACCCCAGAAAAAGGGAAAGATTTTTCAGGTCACAGATGTACCTGACTGAAAGCTCAGAATGAGCAAAAAAAGCAAAAAACCCAATACATTTGACCTTTTTAGCTCCATCCTTAGAATAAGGTAAAAAAGTTCCAAAGTACATCATAAATGCAGCACAGGAATATCTTGAATTATGTATTTTTCACTTTAAAAATTTACCTGCATGCACAGTGTAATGATGTAGATGTTTTGCTTTACACTGAGAGTGTTGTCTTTTTAAAAATAGATTCATTGTGAACACATACTGAATTTCAGTAAATTTCCATTTGAATTTCAAAACGGATTGCTGCCTTCTTTCCCAAATAGTTGCCATTTCTTAAATACTACATGACAGTGTGGAAAGCAATACTTCAAATTATATTTTGCAGGAAATTATGCTTTGCAAAGGTCAAGGGGATACTTTTCACAAAGCTCTGATTGGAATAATCTTTTATACAGTCTCTCTTTTACATTATGGTCTTTCTTCTCATATCATATTTAAAAATAAATTCTGTTTTCTGATTGCAGATTATCAAGCAGACCAAATGCAATGTAAGGAGCCAATTAAAAGAAACCAGCATCTGAGTAACCTGAAGCCAGTAAAGAACTTTACCAGAAAAGTGATTATTCGAAAAACAAAGAAAACACAAGTTTAACAGTCTCTGAACATCTCTTCTGGCCGGTCAAACCACCAGAAAAAGGAAACAAAACATTTTAACTTTAAAATTATGTACTTTGCTTAACCTCTGCTCTACAGGGACATTATATGGCTAAAAACACAGGCTGAAGATAACACAGTGAGATATAGTTTATAGCTATTTCACAAGGCTTTCCAACAAAGAAAAATAACATTTTTCTAAGTGCAATCCTTGCTCGGCAACAAGGCACCATCAGGTGTGAGTGCAATTCCCTGCCCCAAACCATTTGTTACCCTTGTTTATGCTGTTTCTATACAGAATCTTCTCCTCCCAGCACTGCCCCTGTTTATAAGAACCAAGCAAATAATTGGCTTCTGTTTGTGACTCTGAGACATCTGTTTTCTTCTTTTGTCACTGCATCTTCTTTCTGCTCAGGATTCAGTTGCCTGGAACCGCGACAAGATCTGGTTTCAATCAAACCACTGGATTAATTTACTCCAATAATAATTACAAGGGATTTTTGGAGGGTGGAGGGGAACAGGAGGGGGATGGATTCCATATCATGCAGCATTTCAGGCAACACCGTGCTCTACTGGTGCAGTGATCTTCACCTAACATTCCATCATTGTCTAAACAGTACTTCCATGATCACTGGTTTTCTAGCAACAGAGAGTGCATGTTTGTGTGAATGAACACAAAATGATGACAAGGATTGCCCGGGCATTTGCAGGATCAGCTTGCCAGTCTCTTAATGACTGCAAATAACATACTGAAGGCACTACTTTATGACCAAAACCTGTTACCTCTCTTCCTGGTTTTGTTGCACATTGGGATTACGCAGGGATTTCCCCTGGTGTAGTGACTTTCATGCTCTGGAGCTGATTCTGCCCTTCCCTGTTTCCTGGTCCCACCATTAACTTCATTCAATAACTGAAGTCCACGGTAAAAACATGGCACCAAACCCTTCACTGCCATGGACTGGCACCAGCTACAGAATTTGCCCTACAGAAGGGAGCTTCAGGCTGTGTTTATATTTGTTCAACAAAAAATTATAAAAGATGGTTGAGATCAAAACTGGGCACGGCACATTCCACGAGTCATCTGCACTAATGCGGTAACAAGAGTTCTTATTTCCGAGGGATGCTCATGCATGGGTAGTTATATTTAGGTGTTGTTTTGGGGATTCTAAGTTTATGGGAATGCAGAGAACAATGTTTTTCCAAGAAGATGATTCAATAGAGTGGGCAATGTATTTTAGCTACATAAATTCTGCATGCAGAGCCTGAATGTTTTGCATGGTTTCAAAGATCTGCATTGCAACAGCTTAAACAAAGACAATCATGTGGGCTTAATAAAGTCAGTGGTAATAAAAAAGAAAAGCTTGACTTTAAGAGGAAAATATTTATATTGGAAGGAATAATTATATAGTACTTTTCATCCCCAGAAGTGCTTTTTAAGTGTCATCTGGTGGTATGCTTAAAAGACTGAGAGCCAGCATTGGATTTCTTCTCCCCACTGCCACGAGCTCGCTGTGTGGCCTAGGACTCATCACTTAGTGTTGGCTTTTCAGCAATTCCAGGCACCCACCCATCCTATAGGGTGCCATTGAAAAAAACCAGACCAGCAATGCTCTTGGGCCTCAATTTTTCCACCTGTAAAATGAGATTAGTTACTCTATTTTGCAAGGCTGTCATGCACATTAATCAGTATTTGTAGGTTTTCTGGAGATCCTCAGGTTAGAGAAAGCTACAATAACCTGGCTTCATTTATGGCAGTGTAAAATAATCCCCAAGCCAGGAAGTCAAGTTGATCCCTGAGGTGGAGCAGAGCTGTCCTTGAGAGTAGGAAGTAGCAAGTGGGATAACAATGAAGGGATGGTGTTTCCCAGTTATTAGCAATGCTCATACCCTCCCAGCTCCATTGTCAGAGCTCCTGGGAAGCAGGAAGGAAGTGCAATCCCTTTCTCTCTTCCTCTCACTGGCTACCTACAGCCTGCCTCCCTCCGTGATCACCACAGAACAGTAGCAGTAGATCTGGCTGTGAGCACTTTGTGTTATTATCCTTTGGAGCTACTCTGTTTGCTTCTTTGGTGGCTCTCAGAGCAGCTCACGGAGCCACCTCCTTGTGTCTGTCATTTGTAAACACTTTGGGAGCTGGCCCGTTCCCCTGCGCTCTGATCATGAAGCACCTGCTGGCTCCCTGAGGCAGCAGCCTCGAGATGTGTTAAATATTTATGCATTCAAGACCCTCTCAGGTGGCCAAGGGTCCCTTTCCTTGCTGCCTTGCATCAGGAGCTCAGGCTGTGTGATACCTCACACCTATCCCAACACGGGTAACAGGCTGCAGGAGTGGTGGGCCTCAAAAGAAAAGGAAAAAAAAAGCAAGCAGGAACACACCAGTTCATCACAGCAGAGAGAGGACACAGCAAACTGAATAGCTGCCATATGCACTGCAGATCTGCCAGAGAGATCATCTGCTGAGAAACTGCAGCTTCATTTCTTCAGGAGCTCACAAACACACAGAGTTTAAATAAAAAGGGGGAAAAAAAAATTGTAAAAGGTCAGTACACTCTACAGGGTAAGAAAGGGGGTAGATCCAACTCTCCAGTACAGACTCTTTCATGAACCCCTACTCCACAATAAGGCAGACTAGGAAGAGGGTAATGTGAAAAACTAAATGGGAGCTGATTAAAATGCAACTCACACATGAAGGCTGCTGGAATGCATGGGATCAATTTTCATTGTCATCACTAGAGCTGGGCCAGAGAACTTCAAATGCTTTTTATCAGATTCTCCAACTTACACAAGAATTAGGCTCCAAAACCACCTCTCCTGATTCCTCTATCCTCCCAGGAAAATTTGGCATCCATTTATGGACTCTGGCATAGCAAAATCTTTATTTAGTACGGAAAAAGTTCCTACTGGATCTTGCTCTTCTGCTCTTCTGCCAGGCGTAGAAAGGCACCTGATTTGTTTAGGCTATTTAATCAACTTCCAACCTCTACCTTCTTCCAAGCTCTAATTCCTTATTTCCTCTTCTCTAAAGTTCAAACAGTTAATTCCCACATGTCTAAACTGCCTAACAGTCTATGCTGAGCTTTTAGCCCGTTTCAGTTCTTGGTAACTGCCCAAGGTAAGTTCCTCTTGTCCTGAGCAATCGGTGAGCCCTCTCACACCCAGCCACTCAACACTGCAGCCTGCTCGTCTCACTTGGCAGGAAAAGCCTCTGAGATTAGCTCCTAGTGCCTGACCTACATTTCTGGAGAACTTTGGAGTGGAGAATCGGTTTCTACAGCAATTTCTGGGGATATTCAGTAATCTTTTTCATGACAGTTTAATAGCCATATATACACCTCTCTATTATTCTGATGTCTGTAAGTTCTTGATTCCTCAAAAAACCCCTGCCATGTTAAATATCCCAGTTATTTAGCACAAGATCTTCTGTATACAACAAAGTGTATTTGAAACCACAATGGCTTGAAATGACTTTAATAAAAGGGATACTCAAGGCTTATGAGGCTTTGATTTTCATTTTCACTAAGGCCTTTACTTACTCTGGCAGAATCAAATGAGAGTAAATGGAATGCAGACATGCCTTACACTCACTTTAAAAAGCCATTACACAAATGAGGAGTCCCCCCTGTCTGGTAAAAAGAGAAGTTGAACCATTTACCACATTATGACAAGCAGCCTTTTCTCCAGCAATGAAAGTCTATTACCGAGCATCACCAGCACCTCTCAGCGAGTCAGTGAAATTGCTGTAGACACGATGAAAAGCTCATCTCAGAGTATATAGCATCACATATACATCCCCCTCAGAATTTATTTGTCTCTTGCAAACCCATGAGCCATTTCCCCACACCTACTTTTCCTACTCTCCTTCGCAGAAGCTGATTTGAAAAGTATTCTTTTTCAGGTATTCTGGGAGATATACAGCAGCTTGGAACTTGCTATTACACCTGTTGTTTCAGTTTGAGGGACACTATTGTGTTGCTAAAAAATATCAGCAATGAGGGAGTTGGTGTGACAGACATAATTGGCCAAAACTTAAAATGCAGTGTTGCTCACACACGAGATGCGTAGTTTAAATTATGTACAAAAATATCCATCAGGGGTTTTTTGTGGGCACACAAAATAAGGGACTCAATCTTTGAGAACTGCCATAAATCATCATTTCTAGTAGCCAATAATAAATGGTCATTCACAAATGAATATTTTTATAAGATCACTTACACACACAATCTAGAATATCCTCCTTATATTTGCATTCAAGCTCAGCTATGTATGAAAAGTGGCTGTTTGTTGACTGGCAACTTCAGGAAAAGATTAAATTCCATTTCATATCTCTGGGATTTTGGGGGGAAACCTTGCATAAAGAATGCAAATTAACCATGATGTCAATATTCTTTAAAATTTTTTTTTGGCAGAAGAACCATTTTAACAGGTACAGCCTGAAATCCCAGAGAACAGAGAACAATGTTACCTGGGAACTTTAAATTTCAGTGTGACCCCTCACCTATACCCCATTCCCATATGACCAGTGACATTCACTTCTCGGAATTTCCTGTTCCCAAGGGATGATTATTCATCTCTGAGAAGTGCTCACCATGTGATGGCACAATGCAGTTAACACTGGAGTGTTGCATTCTTTCCACCACAAAACATCAGCCTGAGATTACAGGCTCGCAAATCCTCTCTCTGCTGTTTGAACTCCGCACTCCTGAGAGCACCACCTCACCCAGCAGCTCCTGGTGAAGAACCAAACCACCCTGTTTGATGGTAGCAGGAAGGCCACAACTTCTTGCCCACAACATGGAATTTACTCCCTCTTGAATCAGTCTCATTTTGGTCATTCCTGCTCCAAAGGCACAAGGGAAAATCTGCCTTCCTGTCCCACTGCAATTCTACATCCCTAACTGCACCGGAATTACACAGAAATGATACTAAGCTCCAGAAAGAGGAGAACAAAGCCCTAAAACTTCCCCTCCTCCTGACCACAAAGATGTTCAAAAATTGCATTTCCTTCCATCCCTTTGAAACACAATCCAGTTGCCTTGTTAATGTCAGGAAGATCATATTTAAATTCTTTCTTTAGCAGCTCAATGCCCAGCTGGGAGGTGAAAGGCTGTGATCGATGTAGTAACCATACAACAGATGAGTTGCAAGCACTACACATTAGGCTTTATGGATCTCTTTAAAGCGTGCTTTAAAAAAAAATAACAAGGGAAGAAATTAAAAGACCCATACCAGCATTTCAGCTTTCACAATCCGTTATAAATCCTCATTTTTCAGAGCTAGGAGAGAATAAAAACCCAGCCTTTCAGACCTTGGAAACAGGTGAGTGCATTAAACAGCTGGGCTAATAAATGTCATACTGTCCCTCCATTTTCCCTAAAGGCTGTGCTTAGTTCTCAGACACAACAGGGAACTGAAATTATCTCCAAAGCAGATGAATTCAAGCCTTGGTGACACTCAAGAACAGATCAGAGTGAGATGGATCCTGACAGGCTGTTACTCAGCCCAGTTGTTTTACTATTTGCTTAACAGCTCTGATTTTCAAAATATGACACGCTACTGAAGAAAAGTTAGGAGCAAAAATAGAAGCTCCGAGTTGTTTCTTTAGGAGGGCAAAATTCCTCAGAACATGTGTGGTTTAGAGATTCTGAAAAACTGGCTCAGCAACCCCGATTTCCTTTGCAAGTGCCCCCATATTTGCATTACCTGGGGTAGTGCAAACAGAACCTCATAATTGGATGTGTTTGCTGGGGTTGTATACATATGAAAGTGTGAATGGATAAAATATTGGCTTATTAAAGCTTCCAGTGTAACATTGATACTTATCATGAACTGCACTTTTGTGCAGTTTAAAATATTAGTAAGGCCTTTTAGTTATTCAAGCCATAGTTCAGAAGATAGTTCTGGGGCAGCACCTGTGAAGGTAAAATGAACAAAAGACCTAGAAAAAGAAAATCCCAAAGTATAGCAATTGAACCAAATTGACACCCAAGCTGTGGGAGCGATATCAGAAACATCAGTGCAGGGGTAAATTTGATGCTGCTTTGACAGTCTGGCTCTGTACACTGAAACACAGCCTTAAAGAGCAGCTGCATTCCTGTAGTCATCACCCACAGAATTGCAGGCTTTACCTTCTGCTTTATGTCTTTATAAAGGAGAAAAGTCTGCAAGTACCAGGTCTATGGGGTTTTTTCCAGTTTTATCTGTTACAGGATGTCTATATCCCACTGAGGATCTCCCAAAATGCAGCACACTCGAGAGGTATTTCACAACCATCCCAAACACTCACAGAACCGCTGTGCCAGAACGATCCATTTATTCCTGATTATCAGCACAATGAACAGGCTCCTTGTGGCCACAGTTAATGGCTGCAGACACCCTGTGCCACACCACATGTCCTGGAGTTCTACGTGTAAGGCGGGTATAAAAGGAGCAGTACCGACTGTATAAAACATATATCCATATCCCCTCCCGTGCCATTCCTATCCATGTGTACAGAGACAAACACAGTTCACCATTGCTATAAGGAGATGCAGGTTTCTGCACTCAGTGGAAGGATTATACAGCTAGGGAAGAAATGACATTGCTCATTTTTACTTATTCCTGCTGCCACTGAAAAAACAGGCGCTGTTTCAAGGCAGTTTGGTCTGAACCCCATTGTAATCGGTCTCAGCCTTTCTAAAGGAAGAATTGAGGCATCTACAAAAGGAGAAAGAGAAAAAATCCCATCTCAGAAAGCCGTGCTGTGCATGTAGTGTCAGCAAACTGCCTGCAGCTGCACCGTGAGCCTGCCATACATTGCTGCTTTGAGCAGCCAGCAACATGTGCTGAAAGAATACTGATTTAGGGCCTGAGCCTCAAAAGAGCTGTACAGATTCAGCTGCCAGACTTCAGTTTGTAGATAATGCATAGCATGTCTGTGTGGAGCAACCACTTGAGGGGCAGAGCTAAGTGGCCATGTTAAGAACACAGGTAAAAGGATAGAAAGCAATAATGCAATGCTCAAGAGCCTTCTCCAATTCAATGGAGTTTCTCTGATTTCAGTGGCCTTTTCAATGAGCCTCAAGACCACAAGTTATTAAAATACAGAACTTAATCAAGTAATTCTGCTTTCTTGCTGATTTAATCTGCTTTATCCCCTCCATTTCTAGATAATGAGGAACCAAGTGTTATAAGTCCCATTACTTTGCTATTAAAAGGAAATCTAAGCCTTAGATTTTGTTGCTAAAGAACTAAGGCTTTAAAGATGTAATCCCCAGTGCCACTTGTGTTGACTGACCTAAATATCTTTCTTGCTTTTCAGGCCTTTGGTCAGGCAAATTGATTTCTGTGTTCTCCTTTGCGATAAGGCCCTCACTCACAGCGATGCCCTTGGTCACACTGTCCCTGTACATGGTGTCCTTTAACACCCGCACTGTGGTGATTGTGCAGGGTCATTAGATAATTGAGAGGACCAGTATCAAGTTTAGTTACTTCTTTATTTATCTGGACATACCTGGACTTGCACTGAAACAGTGTTTGTGTGAAATGTAATTACAATGAATAAAGTAATTGCCTACTCAGTATTTTTTTTTTCCAAACTGCATCATCCACACAGGTGTATTTCATACACCAAATGTACTGAAAGAGATTTTCAACTCTTCTAAAGTGAGGACATGCAGATTTCATTCTATGTGGCCTTCATTATCAAAAAGTAACATATAGTTAGACAATATAAAACCATAGGCATACAGTAAGACAGTATAAAACCTGTTCTGCTTCAATAGTTTCTACGTGTTCTCTCTTCTAGTCCTCCTTCAGCCAGGATTTTCTTCAGGGCACAGACACTATCTCACCGTACGTATCTACCACACTGGAACTGTGATCTCAGTTGCACAGACATAGGTCTTAATGCAGTAAAATTATAGCAAAGTAATGAAATAAGAATAAAGATTGCTGATTCACAGTGCTGATTTCATTGCAGGTACAACAGCCGATGAACCAGGACCCAGTGATAGCTCAGTGAGATTTTGTGTGGGGTAGATTTAGTTTCTACAGCACCTACATCCACATTAGAAAGGTAAAGGTGGTGGGCATTATATCCTCACAGTGTTGGGCAGAGTGCAAACACAGAGCAGAATGGAGTAGCTCGGATCTGGGACCAGGAAAGAAATTGACTTCAGCGGTTGAAATGTGCTGCAGTAAAAACTCCAAGATATAACACACAGAGAAAAGCCTTACATCTTCTGGAAGGAGTGGTATATTGCAGTTTCCTCATACTTGGATCAAATAATCCTCTACCAGCTGTGATCCAGCCAGCAACATGATACTTTTCTTCTACTTTTTTCTCTCCTGCTCTCTTGTCCCAGGCTCAAATCTCACCTCCCTTGTACAATATGGTCTTTCTATGCTGTATTGACTCTTCTGGCCCAGTTCTGTATATCCACAGCCTCTCTTCAGGTGTTAATGGTGCATTTTTCTGATGCAAGCTTGAACTGGTCTGAAAACAGACAGCAAGGGTGGAGCTGTCACTGTGTGTTTAAAGCCCTCATAGAGAATAACCAGATGCTTTAGCAAAATGTTCTTACAAGTAATATAGACTAGAATTACCAGAGACATCTCTCCCCTTCTAAGCCCTTCAAATATGACAAAGATGTCATGGCACCTGAGATCCCTTTGAAGAGATACATTCAATGTTGACAATAGTTACACTCGTAACTCTGTGGTGAAATTCCTGATGGTACCAAAATGGCCTTTTTCTAAAAACATTAGTAATGCTATTAAACTCAAGAGCTGTTTCTGTTTGAAGAAGACTGAAACACAATGAGTTAATGCCAAAACTCCATTTCTGATACCTCTGTAACTTTAGTAGGGGACCCAGACCATGGCTGATATCCAAAAACTTCAACCTCTGCTTGAACTTTCAGTCCTTTGTTCTCATAGCTTCTAGCAACAGTGATCACTTGCAAGATACACTGTTAGAAACAGTCATTGGTTTTAAAAATATGAGTGATCAAAGATCTATGCTTTTGTAAATAGAAATTTCTTAAGCAGATAGACAGTTGCATCAGACTGACAAATTCAAGAGCTTGGTAAACCTTATTTGCCCTAATGAAAAGCCTAGAAAGTTAGCAATATATTCTGTCCATCACGTATATTAACATATTTTTCTAAGAGGGCTATTAGGTAACATGAATTTTACTAACAAAAATGGTGAATACAAATCAAGTATTTTGAGAGATACTGCTATGCATCACTGGCACATAATTCAATATTATGATGGATTGCTGGTTTTCGTACCAATTTCAAGACTTTTGAATCAGTAAAGTAATATAGTTGGTCAACATAATACATTTCATAAATCAGAACATGATAGATTAATCCATGTGGACTTATAAATCATGTCAGGATATTCCCTCCCAAGCAGAGCTTGCTCTCTACCTATTTTTCTTCATGGATTTGAAAACAAAACATTATGAGCTTACATCTCCAAATGATGTGCTAGCCCTCCAGGGCTTTTCCAGAAAACACTGCAAGATCACCAGAGCAAAGAGAGCAGACTAGAAGAACTTGGCAAGTCCTCTCATAAACTCACAGAGACTGGAACAAGTGCAAATATTAAAGCAGTTCACACACCCTTAAAGAAGCACGATCAGAAGCTGACAGTCAGCTCTCAAACCTTAAGCAGTGAAGTCACTGTCAGGAACAAAGTTCGTACAGATTAGTAAAGAATTACTTATTTCTTCCGTCTCTTAAGTTTATCTGTTTCTTAAAGATGATTTTTCTTCAGTAATTTTCTGTAGGAGGGAAAAAAAAAANATTTTTTGAAGGGGGGAAAAAAAAAAAAAAAAAAAAGGGAATTCATTTGCTCTATACCAACAAGCTCTGCAAACAGAGCTGTGGTGAAGTGTGACCCATGGCGCACGGGCCTTGCTTTGTCTATTTCTTAAACACAAGACAAAAATGAAACCATGCTGAAGTGCTTTAAACAGAACCAAGGACAAACAGTTAACCTTTCGTGGCAGTAAACCTTTCATGCACCTACCCCTGGAAGATTCTCTCAGGCCAGGTGTAAGGGACACTGAGCCTGGCAGAGATCACTTCCCTGGATTAATTAATGAGAGCTCTTGCAATGTGACGCGCAGCCACCCAGCAGGAAGTGACAGAAGCTTTAACGAAGCCTGTCTTCCCTTGCTATAGTTCTAGTCTTCATTTCTCCATTTTAATGCCAACGAGAAAAGAATCAACAATCCTGGATTTCCCTGGGCATTTAATAGACTCCTGGCTGACAGCAGCACCCCAAACTGTCCCTGTTTAACCCCAAAAGGCTCTGCAGCAGTTCTGTGAAACTTTCTGAAGTCTTTGTCACAGGTTCTCATGAACTCCATCAAATTCTACCTCTTGAAGAACAAATGCAACCTTATATTTCACAGGATATCTGCACAAGCATTTTTCCTTACCTTTAAAGACCTGAGGAACGTTTATGCTGACTTCTATCCTTTCAAGATATTTTAACTCCAGGTTACTGACTGTGCTGATTGCAGGTAACAGACACTGACTTTCACTGAGACTTCAATTGTGCTGTATATTTGAGGAAATGGCATGAGGCTTAGAAGCCTGTACTGCTGTGATCATTGTGGAGAAAAGAACTGATCAAATATCCTTAAAAACAGACTATGGTAACTTTCCCAGACAAGTTCTGTAAGACTGAATTTGAGAAGCTCCACACAGCTCTATACCTTGGTAATGGTTATGCAAAACTTAAATCCTGAAGGCCTAATATTGAAAGACAATATCATTCTATTTAATACCAATATTCTTTAAATTCTGGCCTAACAATGACCAACAGCAAGAGTCAATGGCAATTTTAAGGCATTTCTATTAGTGGAGATTAATATACATATTCTGTTATGTGTCTGCTCCCTCCCAGTCTCCTAAAAGTGTCAAGTTTTGAACACTTCCACATAGGATACGATATGATATTAAGAACAACAGAAATGGAAAAGAGGCCATACTTTTCAGGCACGGAAAAGAAGGTGAGGAATGGCAGCAAAACAATTCCCCACACATACTGGTAAATCCAGGCTTAATATTCAAGCAAGTTTTCACTGGCCTCATTTAATTCAAACTGGAATCCTTTATAATTACAGAATTTCCTTGAGACTTCTTACACGGCCCTATTTTTAGAGTGAACATGAGCCTTTCTGGCAAACAACTTTTCACTCTTGAAGTGCTATCATGAGGACTCGCTGATCTCCGAGATATGAGTTACAATGCAGATGGCAGCTTGGGGAAATCCAGCTCTGAATTGGAACATCCCAAAGCTCTGATCCCTCCCTCCGTTTATGCCCATGTGAGCTAAACAGCTTTGCTCTGTTCACCTGTTCCTGAAACAAGTAGCTCCTAATCAAGCAAAGCAAAGCAAAAAAAGAAAGGAAAAAAAAAAAGTATCATTTACCTTTGCTGTTGTCTTTAATTAAATGTATTCCACTCTGGTGCTGCCACTTCGGCTGAACCTTTTGCTATGCAAATTTCAAGGCAAACTTCTAGTCAGAGAACAAGTGTACACTTGAGAACGAGTTGGCATTTTTTCAGTGCTACTCGTGTTTAAGTGCTCTCTCAGGTGTTTGTGTTATCCTTCACAACGGTCTCTTCGCTTTCCAATTAGAATAATTAGAGAAATGACAGGAAAAAGAAGCTTGGTTTCTTTTTATCCACAATAAATCATTGAAGACTGTATTTCATTCTGAAAATCAAACCCCCTAATTTCCTGCTCCAGGCAGCCTCAGCACCTGTATTAGTCTGGTCTTTTTTTTTTTAAGAGACTTTCCTAATGTTGCTGCCAGCTCCAGCTCCTACACCTCCAGATCACCCTCCCTGATGGTGCTGGTGAAGCTCCATCCAGGAGGGCATTTCAGGGCCTGTATCATGACAGTTTTAAAGGACAGAGGGGATTGCTGTTTTTACAGATGGCTCAAAACTTGCACCCTAAACTAAAAGCACTTCATGTTTGTGCCAAGTATTGAGCTCAATTCCAAATCAACCTGGCAGGTTTTAGATGTTTCTGAAGCAGCAGAGAGAGTGACCATCAATCACTCTCTTTGCACGGCATGATACAAGTCCGTTCATAATCCTCTGCTCATTCACTCTGCATGAATATAAGCCGAATTTCTAGTTGTTGTTACTCTCCAGTAAAGAAGATGAGTTGCTCCCTGAACAGATTTCCTACCCAGGGAGGGAAAAGCTAAGGAACACTGTAGCTTTGCCTACCACACAGTAAATTCAAGATACTTAAATCTATGTTTAGACAGGAGCTAAGAGATTAATGAATAACAGAAAATTGGAAGAAGAAGAAAATTAAAAATTGGTCCATCCCTGCAGACACTCTCCTAGTACTTTTAAGGATGAGGTAGGAATGGGAGCTTCCGCACTGCCTCCAAACTGTGCTTCTTGCACAAACACAGCTGAGTGTGCCATGGTAAAGAGGAGTAAGGACTGAACTGAGGATCAATTCTAATTATTCAATGATTACAGAAAGTAATTCAGATTTTCATGAAGACTTCCTTTGTGAAAAAGAGGCCTACCTGTTAGAAACCACAAGAAGTTGCAGTCCAGAAAATCGCACCTCTTTTTTGCTCCTTGCATTCCCCAGCCTATTTTAACTTTATAGCTGACTCACACCCCCACCTTTAAAGAACAGCACATCACCAAGTTTATTTCATGAAATAATAAAGAAAAATATGTAACAATGTACACAAATTACAACTGCTTGGGTAAATGATCTTTCCCTGAAAAGAGAAAGTAGAAAAAATGTGAAACAGAGCAGGATCATTTTTCTCTCCTCAAGACTGCTAGAAAATGCCATTTTGATCAACTCAAGAATTATCCACAGAGTCACCTGGGATTTGCATTGGATTAAAGATCCTGAGTGAAAAAAGAATTAGATTTACATCACTGACAGAAGATATAGTAGTCCTGCATTTTTCTCAATAGGTTGGTGTTCATCCAAGTTCAAATCTAATTTTTATCTGAATAGAAAAGATCTGAATACTTTCTTTCCACTTATCAGAAGGAAAAAAAGAAAAAGAACTTTGACTTACACCTCCCTCGTGAGTGCTCCTAACAGAGCTTGAAGGGAAAAGACACCATATCCATCATACCCTTTCATCTTCCTCCCAGTGGATTCAGCAATGTTTCCCAGGTATTACAGGAAGGCTGCACATACCACAGTGCTTCCCATAACAGCAGCAAAGCCTGGATTTCACTGCAAATTGTGCTACATTCAAAGTGGAACCCAGAAGTTTCTACCTGCACAGGTTGAGTTTGCAGCACTCTAAAGTCATGTAAAGGGACAGATCACAAAGGATTAATGACACTGAACCATGTCAAAAACATTGCAACCAGGGGAAGCTTCTCCAGCACCTGAATGTCATTCCCTGTAGCAGTTCCAAAAGTCCCAACCTGTGCCCTGTGCAGAGCCTGGAGAGTGGGCTGCACCCCTTCTGGTGGTGTGGATGTCCCACACTGCACTGCAGACATGGCCCCTACTTGGTTTTGGCACAGAAATTCATGACCCTGTAAAATAAAATGGTAAAAGATGGAGAGGCCTCTGTGTTCCCATTGACACCAGGGCTAAGGGAAGGATTCAGAGCATAATATCACAAGTGTTCGAAGAAATGTTACTGAGACCCTGTCAGGTAATGAAACAGAAAAATCCTCAGCACATAAAAATTGCTTTCACAAACATCCAAGCCCACTAAATAAAATAAAACTCTGAAGTGAAACAAGATACTCTGGAATGACCTTGAGAGCTGCAATCTTCTATTCTGTCAGATAGCGGGGGCAGCAAATCACAGAAACATGACCTACATGTGCAAACTGTCCCATCTACAGACTAAGACTTTCAGCAGCAGGGTCCCCAAAAGAGGCAACCTGAGCCTTTTTCTGTCAAGCCCGTCATTATTCTAACATACGAGCTAAAAGCCAGAGGAAGCCATGCAGTACACTACAAGCAGGAAATGCTGCTGAAGGCATCTTGACACGATGAATCCTTCAAGATTCAAAAGGACATTAGAGTGATATCAAAGCCGGACATTAGCCATCCAGAGGAAGTCAGGATCTTCATCTCCATTTCACTGAAGCCCTGTACTACTGCTTGTGCAGCTCTGATGAGTTCAGCTCTAGTTATGCTTTGACGTTTCTTCTCGGCTTTCCCCTCTACAGCAAGAATTCTTCCACCACCCAGCGTGACTGTCAGTGCCCTTACCTTGCTTCTGTTGGGAAAAGTTCTGTACTGAACACACACATAAACTTTGTTAACAGCTTAAGGACTTTTCCGTTTTCAAGTAGGATTAAAATATGACCCCTAATTTGCATGTAATCTTCTGCAGACTTTCAAAGAATTGTGAAAAGAGTACAAACACCCCAGAAAATCAGAACCAAGGCAAACACACTGTTTTGCTGATACAGATTTTGTACACAAAGCATAGGAGAACAACTGAGCTTCAGATCTGGTAATGATTGTTTTTTTAGTAAATGCCTAAACTTGAGGACTCTTGAGCTGTCCATATAATATTCACTCAAGCCTCTATACTGTCCATACTTGTCCAGGCAAGCATGAAAACATTTGGTGACAAACACTTCCTCCCTCCCAACAAACAGAAAGGTATTTAAATTAGCAGAGATATTTAAATTATGGTCCTAATGCTTGCTGTGTTATCTGCACAAGTAGTAAAAATGGTTTTACAAAACCAGAATAAAGAACAAGTGACCCCTTGAGCTTACATCACAAGGATCACTGTGATCAGTATCTCTGGGTCTGATTTCCTTCATGAGGAAGAAAGTGATGGTTGATCTGAATTCAGAATTAAAGCACAATAAAATTGCTCTAAGAGAACAACTCAATCCATCACTATTATATGTTCCAATGGCTTTAAAGGAGCATGGGACTGATTATGATCTCAGTTATACCAGCCATAATAACTTGGCTGCTTTTGCTACAACTGATAGGATTGTTTTGATGCTCTGTCAGTCCAACTCCAGAGTTATACCACTGACTTGTGTAGGATAGATAATGATTAATGTGTGCTTGTAACAAGATGAGACGTGGTAGATACCTAGATAGTTTTATCCTCTGCATGCATAATTCTGCATTTAAATTCACTACAAGAGTGTGTCCTTTAAAGGTGATACCTCTTTTATTTGAAATTTGTAGCAGCATGAAGCTGCTTTACTTGCAATTAGTCATTATTCTTAATATACACGCAAACAGGAGTTGTAATAGTTTCACACATCAGATCATGAATGCATATTATCTCAAGTATTTCTTTAGGCACAGCACTATGGACTTCCAGGACGGACATAGGAATTACAGAATTATAATACTGAACACAAAAAGCTCTTGCAGAGAGGAATTATCTCTATGCATTTACGGCAGCTGCTTTGCTAACCTATGTCTATCCATCACTCTCAAGATGACTGAAATAAGCAGATCATCTGCTTCATGGCACTAACAACTTTAATGGCACCTATTACCTAAAATTTCAGAAATTATCAAAACTTTTTTAAATGCTAGTACTTTACCTTTCTTCACTTTCTATTATGTCAAAGAAGCCTAACAGGCATTTCAGAAAGTGTCTTTACTCAACACAATGTGCCTGTCCATGGGCTGAGGTAGAGATTTCAGACTGACTGGGTAACTGTGGTTATCAGCTCCTGTTTTCTGCTGTACAGTAATTTCTCTTGACCACATGTTCCAGCCTATTAAAAGTATTGCTATACCATAAGAAACAAATGAAGGTTCATCAAGCCCACACTATCTTCAAGTTTCCCATAATGGATTATAAAGGTAAAGCATGAAGTTAACATATTCTCCCAGTTTTGTCTGGAAGCATTTGAGGGACTGCCAAAGTTGGCTACCATCTTTAATTTACTTCTTTGAAGAGCTAAGGATGAAATTATTTTTCCCTAAGGTTTTATGGCTTTAGTATTATCATCATTATAATTGAAGTTTTTCTGTGAATTTTGCCCTGGAGTCAAGAGACAACCTGAAGATCAGATTAATGATTCACATGTAGATGCATTCATGCATCCTACCTGTAGTTTAACAACACCAGTGTCAGTCATCTGCCTCTGCAGGCAATGCAAAAGGAAAAGCACTTCCAGAGAAAGAATGAGAAGAGTAAGTTTAGCATCTGTTCCAAGTTCTGCTGTGGAATTATCTGTTTAAGATAAATAGGAAGAGTGTGCCAGAATCGCTTTCTTAAGAAGCCACTTTTTCTCTGTCCCAAAAGAAAACAAAGTAACTCCTTTTTTAGGAAATTTCCAATGCTATACAAATCAACTTCATGATCTTTTCCTGATTGCATAGGTCTGACAATTCAAGCTCTCTTGATTTATTCTACTTGCACACGACCTCAGTCTTTACTTTCTCTCATTCTATTTTTTAGTTCTTGTTAACAACTTATCAATTATAACAGTGTTCAGCAATTGTCTGTAAATAAAATTCACTGTTTTATCACTCCCCTGTAAAGTACTCTGGAGTGCAGGATTATATCCTTCCAGGGCAATGGCCTTTCTAAAGAATATTCCCAGAGTTTAAAGATACTGATTTATAGCCAAGAGAACTCCCCTCAAAACATGATACAGTGTATAGTGTACAAAGCACATTTAGGGATATTTTTTCCTCTGGTGGCATGTATGTACTGCCGTGCCAAACCTTCAAGTCAGAATTTAAAGAGCCAACTAAAAAACTTATGAAAAGTATCTTCATTTTCTAATGAAAATGTTATGAAACACTCCCCAGAAAACCTCGGGAAAATCCTGGAAGTATTTCGGACTCTTCTTGTGAAACACAAACTGTCAAAAACTTTTAGTCTTTCAAGGAGGTCTTTTTGCTTTCATCCTTCTTCTCAAAGACACACTGCATATACAGAAAATACATGAGAATAACCCTATTGGGAAGCCCACCCTGTCAAACCCTCATCACCTGTACAATAGCTCCTTGACATGAATTACCTGACACCTCCTACAGCTGCAAAAGAATTGTGGAATTTTAATCACTGGGGGGAAAAAAATGTCATTTAGTCTTAAACTGGGAAGAAGAGAAGGCAACAAAAGAAATCGTTATTAGCAGTTTTTTGGATAGATCCTGAGTAAGGTAGCAAGTGTGGAGAGCAGGTTCACACCCAGCTCTGGGGTCCCAGCCCAGGACCTAAGGCCAGGCTGGATGCGGCTCTGAGCAGCCTGGTCACTGAGAGGGGTCTCTGCCCATGGCAGGGGTTGGCACTCAAGGAACTTTAAAGTCCCTTCCAACCAAATCCGTTCAATCATTTTGTCTTTCTCCCAATTCTCTCCTATGAAGTTCCAGAAAAGACAAAGAGTCTTCTTTACAGATCGGTCTTGTCACTACAGCTTTTTGAGTCAAACCTAGTGGTGGGCACATGAAGGGTGATGAGGGCAACCTGACACAAGAACAGTGCTAGACACAGACAGAAGAATTACCAGCTCCTGGTGAATAAATTTTGTTCCTTTCACTCTCCTGTCATAGCTTTTTTTTTCAACCCAGCCAGCAAGGATTTCACACCAACAGTGGAACATACCCTGCTGTTCTAAAGTATGTATGCCATCAGCCTAGCTACAGTTACAAAGTGCCATTCCCAACTGTCCTGAAAGGTCACACATCACAATTCCAATATTCTCACATTCCCATTTGACTAATGTTCTGTGCATTGAGAAGGATATTCCGTGCTCATGAGCAGACAGCATAGAACACTCTCCTTATGCTATTGTGAACTGGAGTAGCTGAAACGTATTTACTGTAGTTACTCCAGATTTACTCTCTGGTCAGCATGGCTGCGTCCCTCTAGAATTAAACCAGAAAGAGAAGAAAAAAGAAAATATACCGCAAAGGTGCAATCTTTCACCTAAGTGCTGTAAAGCGAGACCAAACGGGGCATTCCTGAGACATATTCCATACTCAACTGGATTCCCAACTTGATCCCTGAAGTAAGACCCCCTTAAAACCACCAGATTATTATGATGCACATATTAAGCAATTCAGCACTGTTTCCCACACAATGGGATATCTCACTTGCCCTATTTTACAAGACCCTTTGTTGAGAAAAAAGGGCGCAGAATGAACTTCAACACCAAACCCTTTATGCTCCCAGCACTTTGACATGAGATTGGCAGTAAAGAGAGACAAGAAGTTGCTAAGAGATGAATTTCTCAGGTATTTAACTGCCAGATATTTGGTACCCCAGGGTTAACTTCATACTACCGACAGGCTCCTTTGCCTCCAAAACTGCTGCCCTGTGGAATGTTCCTGTGTCATGAAATATGAATGCAGGTAAATCCTTTGCTGCCAAACATTTGTGGGAAAAACGACAATAGAACTGCACCTTAAGTTCTCTGATTTTAACTCCCTGATGTTCATGTCTTCCACTTTGCTGTCATCCCTTGCCTTGTACCTAGAAGCCACTCTGCCTTCTGAAAATTTAGTCTCTAAATCTCTAAAACTCTCACATCCTGAGTAAGGAAAGTGGAACAGAAGATAACCTTTAGTAATAAAACTTCTGTTAACTGCGGTTATTTTTCTGGTACACAGCGTCACTCCTAACAAGGAGCCAAGAACTGATGTTCTATAAGACCTCCGTACACCCACCATTCCGAGACCAGGGAGTGCAGACACAGCTGACACAGCGCCCTACAACTGCACACAAGTCCTACAACTTCCCTGAGCTGTGTACAAAATTCACTTCAAACAGCAACAGATTTGCTTGTCTCAGTTGCCATCAGCAAAGGACTCAGGAATACCTTATGGACCACTGTGGTCATAAACCAGACCCTGAAAACCTGTTGTCTGAAATTATGTGTCATTTTACTGTGTTACTAAGAAGCTTACAACTAGGTTGTCAATTATTTAGCTCAACTATTTCCTGTATTGAACTCTAGTGCCCAGTTTCTGGCCCAGAAAATAGCAAAAAAATTGTGTTCAGAGCTGCAATGAGACAGAACCAGTCCTGCAACTGCAAGCAATCTCCTTTATATTAGTAGGAAAAAATCAGGACAATCAGCTAGTTCCTCTAGTTGTCACTCATGGAAGGAGATGTGTAAATACATGGACAAGGTACGAAGAAAATTTGGTCCCATCTCTGCCACAAGTGAGATCTTGGAAAACAGAAGACCATTGAGAAACATTTGTAGTTTGTGGGGGTTTTTGTTTCTTAAAAATATGTTCACCCCTCATTTACTTAACGTTACATTCACCTAAGCTCTTTTACAGTGTCTCTTTCTTCTGTCCCCTTAATTACACATCACATTTGCGTATGGGAATGTTCAGTCTTACCAAACGTAAGAGGTTTCTTTTCTTTGCCCTCATGGAAAGCAACATTCACACTGTGCTGAGGATAGAAAAGAGTAAATCAAACCCAAACAAAATCTTTATGGAAATAAGAAACAACTGTGCTGCATGGAGAATCCACTAAAAGACAAAACACGAACAGCGAGGTTTTCTTAAAATCTTCACTTGTGTTGATACAATGTTTTATATATTGAACATAAGTTAAACGACAGACTCCTGCTGTACAGTAGGAAGGCTCAAACCATTCCAAAACTATTCAACTTCAATAAATTCTTTAAAAGCCCCAGTTTTAACTGTATAAAAATAAGATTTTATAACACTTAAGAGTATCAATGTATTTTAATGATTAACAGAACATGTTTTCCTTTCCCTCCATAATTTTCCGGTGTTCATTTTTTTAAGCATGTGTGTCAAACATTCAGCTTGTCAGATGATATGATAATAAATGGCATACAATAACTGCACAGCACTCCAATTTCATCAGAACTTGGCCAGCAGAACTAAAAACATCTAAACAAATGAAACATCAAGGGACAGACTGTAAGCAGAAGCTACTTGGGATAACCTTTGAAAACAGCAGTGTACTACTAATTTATACCAGCTGTGAGTCCACGGGGAAGGAGCAATAATGGTGGGAATTAAAATATAGAGTCAAGCAACAAAAGTGATGCAAGGTTTTGTGTATCCTCATGGAATCCTTCAGAAAACATGAGAAGGTGCTGAGCTTCCTGTCTCTGTTTTGTCAGATTCAGTGCCCAGAGGAGATCACATATTAATACATCAGTGTACAATTGTTACAGGCACAAATGCAGGTTTTTTGACTGTGCTGGGGCTTTATTAGTAAAATATGAAGTATTGAAGCCAACATGATATGAGAAGACACAAAAACTCACTGGGGATTTTTATGTTTATACCAACAGTGAAACAGTAAAAATACTCTTGAGCTGCTTTTGCCAAAGGTGCTTTCAGCAGCCAGTGGCATTCAGCAGTTTCTCTGGGCTGCCTCATGGAAACGTGACACAATAAGTGCATGTGAAAGTTTTTCCGTAAGTATTTATGTTTATAGAATTAAAACTTGTATTTGTGTGGCTCTCCCAGGAACTGTGTTTCTGGTTATTTGGTTTGTCTGTGTCCTTTAGCAATAAACAGCCATTCTTGGATGCATTTCCTATTTCATGTGGGAATACGTTCTACAGGCTCTCCTTTCAGCAGGGAGTTGGCTACACCAGCTCGGTGTGATAACGAGCCCTTTCTCTTCTCATGAACTGCTCTACATGGTGCTTCTTTCCACTGGGCATCTCCTGAAGCTTTATTCCCATCAGGGATATTGAGAACAGCACAGACAATGCTGTTGACTCTGTTTATTTCAATCCTCCTCAGGACTGAAGGGACCAACCATCTCACTGAAAGCTAATGGCATTTGAGAGTCCAGTTCCTGTAGGCTAGGCTTGTGAAAGCACCAAGCCACAGAAAAAAAAAAAAAAAAATCTGTATAAGAAACCAAGCATAAATATTTTTGACCCCTTCTAGATAAACAAATGCAAAAATGAAAATATTTGAGTAAGAACAGCAATGCTTCCCAAGCCGCCTCCTTTCACAGCAATAATTATCCTTCTGTTTTCTTCACAAACTCACTTCTTTAAATTTGCAAAATTCACACCATGATAAATGTCATCGTCTTTCAAAATTACAGGTGTAGCAAGCATCTGTTTAAAACAATCTGTCTTTACTTTTAACTTCTACTATGAAAGAAACTAGACTAACAAACAGAGCAGAGCATAACAAACAGCCATTACAAAATGGTTTGCCTTTAATTTAGAAAGTACTAATATGAACTTGTTGTTCAACACAGCAATTTTTCGCCTGATGACTATTTTGCCTCTGCTTTCTTTCTAAAATTGCAGGTTCTATAATTAATTAGCAGATAAACATGTTAGTTATGTTCAAAAAATAAAGGAAGAATAATGGAATTCATAAGTGATAGACAACGTAGTTTATCCTAAAGGTCTCAGTTTCTTGGATTTGAAACTTTTAAAAACGTGTGGGTTTCTCAACTTTCCATTGCAATTTATTAGTTAAAGTTGTCTCAGGTGTTTTCAGATTAAATTAACTGGAAACCAAAGATATACAATAGATGAAAGGGATTGAAAGAAAACCCACCAGAGATCTTTATGCTGTGAGCTCAGAGCAATCACTCACAAATTCCACTGAAGACCACTGCACACTTCAGCCACGAAAACACAACCAAGCAGAAGAGATCAGCTCGAGTTTTCTCTGCCAGCACCCACCCACGGTGTGAGATACCCAGGAAATCTGAAGAGCTCAGCAGCCCAGCTGGACAACAGAGCTGCACTGACACTTTCCACAGTTTCTGGAAGAAAAAGTGACTCGTGGCTGGCTGCAGTCGGCGGGAAAAGACTGGATTAGAGGCCATTTCCTCTCTAACAAAGATGAATGCCAGCCCCTGGCATTTGCTCAGCCTCAAGCATTTGCTCTGGTGTGGACTCTGATGCTTGTAGTTAATTAGACTAATTAGCTCAGAGTGAGCCTCCAGCCCTGCACTAGGAGACTCAATGAGATTCCTGCTGTTTTCACTTGACAGGACTCAGGTGAGACATTCCTTTCTAATGACAGCACCCAGGTTTAGTTTCTTTTCCCTCCCCCCTTTCTTGTGAAAGATAGTTTTTTTCTATCCCATCCTAGGAAAAAAAAAAAACCCCTTCCAATTTAAAGGACTATTTATTTAACTCTTTCTGCAGAGCATCTTCTCAAGAAGGAGAAAACCAGAAGAGACTACAGGCAAAAGTAGCTTCAGTAAATAAGGATAACTTAATAAATGAAAAGCAGTTTTCACTTTGAACACCAAGCGAAGAAAGTATCAGGATGGAGGAGGAATGTTCAAAACCAGAAGGGAAGACAGCAGTGGAATGAAAGAAAGAAGGCAGTTAGAAAGAGCCCACAGGTGGCACTCAAGAATAATCTTTTTCAGGTCCTACGAATGTGTTTATAGCACTAATAATTATTTGTCAGGGACCATAACATACAAACCAGTTCACTGCATATTTTCAGGACAGTCTCGGCAAAGAGGCGTAATCCAACCAAAATTTGTTGCCTGTATCACAAAGCACAAAAGTCAAACAATATTCACAAAGAAGTTTCCAATAATCTTTAAGAAGTAAACATATATGTAAACACACATGAATCTGAAAGCTGGGAATCTTGGACAGATTGAAGAAAGAGCTGTGGTTATCATGTAAGTCATTCAGTAATGTCAAGATCAGTCATTCCTGCTGTCAGCTTTGACAAAACTCGCACTGCAGGTTAAGATCAGGCAATTTATCAAAGAAGTGCCCATCAGACAATCATTATGATGGGGTCAGAACTCTCTCTGCAAACCATCATTATCACTTAGTGCATCAGCCAGCAAGCTGAATGCTATCTGCAGTATCAGACACTCTGATAACGTGGTATGGCAGGGCCTTCAGCCAGCAAACCATGGTGAAAGCTCTGAGTCATCAACTATTTCGTATTTCCTTCTGGTCTCCAAATATTTATGTACTTTTACATGCCCAAGCATTCAGAGGAACCATTGCTAATAGCAGATAGACTGCATCATTTATGTTAATTTGATACAACAACATGGAAAGTGGAACCAGGGCCTAAAATAACCAGGATCAACATTTATATGCATAGTTAGGAACAAATTGCGGAATGAATGTTTAATCCCATGTTCTTCTATTGTGGCATTAATCAGTGAATGGATGGCAGTGAAGAAATTGCTTCTGCCCATCACTCACTGCCGCTGCTTTTGAAGCAAGAATTGAACTTTTCCTTTCTTGGCAACACTTGTGGGCCCTGTCATGCCAATAATTGCTCAGACTGTTTGCTCAGACATTTGACATGGCAATTCCTGCTGTTGACCAGATACAAAGAGATTTAAATTTAATTACCAGGGTGGGTGCAGGTTAAAACTACCCTGCTTCTTGATGTAAAAGCTGCTGTGTCACCACAGTCAGATGGTTTCAAGCAAGAGGAACTCATAACATTTTACCTAAAGATAATTCAGAATGTCACAGAACACCGGAAAAAAATGTTCACGTGAGAGACCACCGATACAAAACTTGGAGTAAAGGAGTGGATACAACATTTACAGACAGATCACACAAGGAATTCAAGCCCACATTCAAGCTCCAGTTGGAAAAAGATATGAAAAGTATTTTAAAAGGAACAAATGCAATCAAGTTGACCTGCCCAATTTTTTGTATATAAATTTCTCATAGTAGTTAAAGAAGAAGATAAATACCATTTTCTTCCTTTTTACAGACAGAGAAATGTCAGGCAGTGTCACTTGCCAAATAACACACAAGGTCTTAGGAGAGCCTGGAAGAAAAATAAGTGGGACTTTCTGATCTCCTTCAAATTAATAGGAATCTCATGGACTTAAACAGGTCCAGCCTTTCCCTGAAAACATATCAATCTTATATTCAGGGCACTAGGATGTTGTAACATTACACAAAATAATCTTCCAGTGAGCTGCTAGCCTTATGTAACCATCCATGCAAATAAAGAAGATTAAAAATTGAATTAATACTCCAGTTTTAATCACACCAGAAGTTGCTACTGTCACATAACAGCAGCAGCACAAAGGGTGAGAGGGGGCACAGCTGTAACTGGCAAACAAAAGGCAAGAACTGTCTTTCTTATTCATAAGTAGATTAGTGAAAAATAAACCACTTAAACACCCAAAGCCTGCTTTATGAACTCGGGCATTTATTTACATAAATGCTAGATGGTTGCTGGTATGAATTCTTTTCATCTGGGTTATTTAAATGTGAGGATCTCTAGCATGAAGGGCAAACCACCAGGACAGAAGCAGCGTGAGGCTGTGCTTTTAAACCCATACATGACTTAACTGATTGGGGATTCACTAAATGCTTAGGTGAATCTGACAAAAATAAAGCTGTAAGAGAGAAGTACCAGAGCCTTCAGCGTCACTTGGTCCTTGTGATACAAAATCCCCACAGTGAAACATGGTTTCATTCCATTCAAGAAAATGATGGAATCTGAGGCATTCTGACAGGGAGAAAGACTTTTCATTCAACAAAAAGAACTTTAATTTTATAGTCAGTTTAAAACACAACATTTCCAGCCTTAATATTGGTCACAGTGAAAAGTATAGATCTTAGCTGAAGGGGTTTAGAATTGCCTTGGGCACACAGAAAATGTTTAACTTGACTGCTTTAAACACTTTCCTCCCTGGAAACACAATCAAGCACCTTCCTTGCAGGGAATGCCAGGAATGATCTGAACCTGCAGGTTAATATTTCTGAGGATGGGAAACAGAGCTACAGCACATTCCTTACTGACTTGTGAGAAAAGAGGGGAAACGAGAAATAGATCTTAACTAGGAGGGGAAATTGGCTTTATTTCTACAGGTGATGCCAAAGAAAGGAATAAAAAATACCTTATCGATACTTTCAGCAGAGAGCTATTTCTTTCCCTTAAATGAAAATGATGACAAGCTGCCTCATGGAAGGTGTTTGAGCAATCACACTCACAACTGAGCAACAGCAAAGAGCCTGGGAGGCCTGGGGAAATTAAAAGGCAACAATCCCAGTTCCACCCAACACACACACACTTGCCTGAGTCTCCCTCAACTGTTTTCAGTTTTACCCTGCGTAATCAGTGACGAGACACAGCCACACCAGCACCAGGGGAGTAAAGAAAGGGAGCTGAAACAGTCTTCTGGGAGTTGGAAAAAAACTCCTGGTAGTTGCACATGCTTCAGCCTCTAGATCAGAGTAAATCCAGACTAAATATCCTACACTATCCTATCATATGCTGCCGCCTTGAGTGAGATGTGACACAGCTGTAAAGAACAAGGAAACCTAACTCCAGGAGTGGGAGGTGAGAGGACTTTAGTTTTCTTTCCAGCCCTTTGATTTTAGTTTCTATTCCAAAGATTTTTACCGTAAAAGAAAGTCCCTGCCAAAAGCCACTTCTGGTAGAAGAGTTTGAACCACTCGTGGACATCCAATAGAGCAAATTCTACACAATTCATTCCAAAGCCACACAAATTAATTCTTATAAATTTGGAAGGATTGTATTTACAAGGTTATTAATTTGGATTTTTACCCTATGATATTATCATGTAGATCTTCTCCATAATACAGCTGTGCCAGGTCTAGAACGCCCTTCATGCCCTATAGAGAAGCAATGGACAGGAATGTGAATCTTTCTTTACTGGAAACTAACTTTGCAGTTAATTTTATCACAACTTTCCCTCACACAAACACAAAGCAAAGTGGGAGCAAACCACACGAAGTCAGGATTTGGCCCTCTGCATTCAGAAACTGTTAAAATAATTCTCACAAATGTGAATCACCTGTAAATAAGAATGATTTGTCAGGAATGGGTGATGATTCTCATCGGAGGTAACAGTACAAGGATCAAGAGCAGATGACATCCTTGTGCAGGAATTAAAATGGATGAAGGTGCATAACAAAGTTTCACTCATGATTTTTTTGAGTTTGACTGATATGAATCCGTGGTGATCACAATCACAATGAACTGAACCCAAACTCAAAATCTGGGAGACCTTAGTGAGGAAAGGAGTACAGATACTGCGCTAAAAAAAAAAAAAAAAA
>VZRN01000356.1:3097468-3135584 GCA_013397935.1 Dasyornis broadbenti
AAAAAAAAAAACAAAAAAAACCAAAAAAACAAAACACACAAGAGGTTGTTTGCTTACAAAAAAACTGCGGAGGAGGCAAAACTTTATACCCCACAGTGGGCTCTATTTTTTTAAATACCAAATATTTATTCAACAATCCCCACCATGCCACTATTTTGACTACCCAGTGACTTGTTCTTTTTTTTTTTGTATCCCCACTCTATGATTCTTTAGAGATGACAAGCGAAACATTAAATTAATGATAAATTTCAGTAATCAGATGAAATAAAAAAAAATATTTGGAGTCATGAATGTTAGTTTTTCCAAATCACTGTTTCATATTGTTTAAAGACACTTCAGAGAAATAATTAAATTCCCAGTACTTCTCTGTGAGGAAATGAAGTCTTCAAAAAATAGGCATTAAATCATTACCTATGCATAACAAATGCAATAAGTCAACTTAATGAAACATTAGGCATAAAGTTCTCACAAATTTAGGCCCCAATCCACGCAGTATCCATTAACTTGGTACAGCAGACTGGCTCTGCCACTGACACTGGAAATATTCTCCTGTATTTAGTGACCAGATTGGGAGGTATTTGTTAAGTCAAACTCTGCTGTTAATTTCATGCCAGAAACACATTTTCAACAATACATGGGTTCTGCAAAGATTAATAGTTATCGAAGATGAGGAGTGAGAGTAAAGGAGACTTAGAAAAAACAGAATTCGTCCTTGAGATAGGCAAGGATTCCAGAGGTGCTCTGATTTTTCATTCGTGGCACTCCCATTTCCAGAGGCCAACTGAAGCCTGATCAAAGGCACACAGAGGCTCCCACGATCTCACTCAGTCTTTTTAAATCAGGGTTCAGACAAGCACCTATTAATACACAGTAAAAAAGAAGAAAAAAAAGAAAAAAAAAAAAAAGGAGCAGTTACCTCCTTTTCACTTAATTAGGTCATGATTATTCAGCTTCACACACGAAAAATCTTATTGCAGCAAAGAGAGTTTTCTATTAACCTCCTCCATGCCTTCCTAGCCGTGCATTCAGGTTGTGTGTAAATGGATTGTATTCCTCAATGTCACCAGCTATTACAGAGACAGCAAAGCGGGCAGGATTAAAAGATGGCTGTGATCGGACTATCTAGAGGAATAATTTATAAGGCTACTACATCAGCCTTCACACTAAGAAGGTGAATGCCTGCCACTTTATGCCTACGGTTAGGAAAGGATAATCTTGAATGCTTGCCCATTATACAGGGTGATGCTTTTTCTGAGGCATCGGAAGATAAACCAGATAGACCCGTGGTCTGATGAAACCAAACCGTTTACATTTTCTTTTAGGAATGGGGAGAAATTATTTTGCTCTTCATCCTACTATATCAGAGCCAAGAAGCCAACTCTCATTTCCCCTCACAGTTATATCTATAAATCCTGCTTTTAGCTATTTTGGATTCAAAATGAGAAATACCTTCAAGCAGTGTTTTCACGCTGGCCCCTTTTTCAAACACTTTGGGGTGGGAGGCTAATCTAACTTTAGAAACAAACAGAGGAGCTTTGCAACTGGTCACTTCCAGCAGAAAAGTAACCCTGGCAATTTTGAAAATAATGGATTACCAGAGAACACGCTGAAAGTCTGTCTGTGAATACAGTCTGAAACAAAACTTTTCGTATTACCTCATTTTTTAAGATGATTCAAAGCCCGCTAAAGTCAATAGGAAGATCCATATTGATTTTAGGAGGCTTTGAATCATGCCTAAAATTGCTCTTTCATTACACTTCCATCCAACACAGTAAAACAAATCCTACAAATCAATATATTTCTATAAACACAGCAGTACAAGAAGGAATTATCAAAAGTTATAACACAGCTAACCACGATTTGTACACATAAGCAACAAAAAACATTACTTCTTCCTGGGGTTAATTATCTTTTCACAGTTCAAAAAGGTAATCACCTTAAATTACATTGGTCTTGTTAATGCTTTCTTGAGTAATTCTGACATTTTAAGGTAGGAAATTTATGTAGAGCAATTAATGCATGAAATAGTTGCAGCAAAATTAAATCTACTCAACATTTTCCGCTTCCTCCAAAAGACAACATTTTGCACATAATTTATTACATGAATAAATATTTCATCAAAATTGGGAATAAGATGCTTTCCCCATTACCTCTGCAGAAGTTTTACATTTCTGTGTAGAACTATTTGCAAGGAGAAATGATCTGGGCTTCAACAAGCTTTTGGTGGTACTCGTCATGTGCCTCGGGTCAGGTGAGTTTGGATTCAGCTGAGTTCACTCGTCCTCATTGTGAAGATAAGTAGATGCATTTTCACGCTTTTTTTTTTCTGAGGGAAAGCTATAAGTAGACACTTCCTGTGACCCACAGCCTAGACACTCTTCTCTGTGTCATGTTTTTCATAGTTTTATTTCTTCAAACATTACAGTTCTTTGTTGAAAACAGAATACTGCCATAACAGGGAACAGTAAAAAACTTGGAGATCTAAATGCAAAATATCAGTGGGAAAGGCAAACAGGAATCCTGACCATTTTGAAAATAGAGGCTACTTTTAATTTGCAATATCCTTACAATTTTTTGCAATCCCTCAGGTCAAAGCAGTGCATTTCATCTCATTTACAACTGTTCCAATAGCTGTCCCTCTTCTTGCACACCCCTTCCCATTTAAAAGCCTCTCTGGTGCTTTGCTTTTCTACAAAAGTATGGTTCTGCCGATGTGGCAAAAACCAAACTGACAGATCATCCAAGAGAGAAACCTCGGGCAGGAAGTTCTGATGTCCTTGAACTGCTGAAATAGTGTAGAAATAAACACTACCCAAATTGCAGCTATTACATGAAAACCTGTTATAAGAAATTGTCTTAAACCAGGACTCAGGATGTGTTGATTCTTGGGGTACAAGAGCTATTCTGAAAAGTAATCAAAATCATAGCACACAAAATAAAATAAAAAAGCATAGATCATCACAGGCTGAACTTGAGAAACATTAATAAAATATCACTTTTTCAATAAACATGTCATGCCGAGCTTTGATCATCATTCTGCAGTAGCCTTTTGCTAACAGTTCCTTCATTAACATCCATGGTATTGCAGAAGGAAGAAAGAGCTTTGTTTACACTGACTCTTTTAACTGGCATTTAAAAAGTGTTTAAGTTTCCAGTATCCAAAGGGTTCTACAGGAGAGCTGGAGAGGGATTTTTGACAAAGGCACGTAATAATAGGACAAGGGGAAATGGCTTCAAACTGAAAGAGTACATTTGGATTAGAGAGAAGGAAGAAATTCCTCATCATGAGAGTGATGAGGCCCTGGCACAGGTTGTCCCAAAAAGCTGTGGCTGCCCCTTCCCTGGAAGTGTTCAAGGCCAGGCTGGATGGGGCTTGAAGCAATCTGGGATAGTGGAAGATGTTCCTGCCCATATCAGGAGGTTGGAACAAGAGGAGTTTTAAGGAGTCCCTTCCTACTCAAACCATTCCGTGATTCTAAGAAAATTGTTTTTGACAGCATCTCTAGGCACACATGGATTCTCAAACCATGGCTAAACTCCACGTCAAATCCAGAAACAATTTCCCAAAACCAGTCTCAATATGACAGAGGCAAAGCTCTTAACAAGAATCCGCATAGTTAACTATACATTTTATTTAATTTACCACAATGACCCAGACTGGTCTTTTCCCCAATGATTGCTCAAATATATTCACCTTCATTACAGCTGGTACTCAGGTGAATGTTTTCTTAACTTGATATCAATCCAGGTGGAAAGACAAAATGTGTTACTGTAGTAAGCTATAGTGTTGGTTTCCAAAAGAATTTATCACTCCTAAGACTAATTTTTGTTCTTTACTGTTCTTGAGAACACTGTGATAAGGAAGCTCTGAAGTGTTTATCATGCAGATAGTATTTGTTTCATCCTATCTTAGTCATCCAGAGACAAGCTCAAGTGCCCCAAAAAGAATACCTGATATAATTTGGTGAATACTCTGACGATAACATTTTAGTGTGACATTTTTGTAAGGAGACACCATTAATTTAGTTGCAGATTCTTGGAGGAATAAATGGAATCAGTTCCTAGGGGACTCTGCTCCTATCATGGAGGGAGAATCTTATTGTAAATGCCACGGATCCCCACTTGCTCTAACACTGTAACCAGCTTCTGGGAGAGTCTCTTTTGGAGAACCCCTTCTCAAAAGAGCTACCAAAGAGGAAACTCCAACGTTTTGGCACTACCAGACCAAGTCCAGCTTTAGCAACGCTGTATCCCCTGCAATTTCTACAATATTTGAAAATTAATTTAGAAACCCCACCCTGTGGGAGCTCTCTGTTCAAATATTTAAAGTGCCACAAACCAGCCCGCTCAAAAGGAATGAAATACAATGTTTAAAGCCAATAATATAGAACAGTAAAGCAAAACCTGCAGCCACACACATAACCAGGAAGTTCCCCCACTCCAAGACACCATGGAAAATTTCAACTAGCACCAGGAAACAGGAGTTCATTACATCTGCTCAGTCTTTGTGTCCATTTCAAGGCCCAGCTGCACCAATCTCATGGATACTCCCTGAACCAGTCCACGCTGCACAGCACTTCCCACTTCTTGCCGTTGATTCATTCCAAACCCTCACACACAAACATGTTTTACCACATCCAATGTCCTTCCCCACCATGCTCCAGAAAGAAACAATCTCTCAGTTATGTCTTTATAACTCAAGAAGCAGTTATCTCTAATTACAATATAACACAGGGATGGCTTTTTGAGCAGATGTAGCGTTTTAAAGTTGAAAATTTGTGGGTAACAATTAATGCTGCACAAAACTGTTTCAACCAAACTTAGCCCTTTCCTATATGCTGAATAATCACTGGAAAATGGCAGGGGGGAAGAGAGGCACATAACATCTCTTTCCAAGTATATCCACCTTCTCTTTCCCCACTCGCAGCATCTCGTTATTCACTAACCACTCTCTCCTTCTGCAAGATGCAGTTTGCTAAGAGCTCTGTTGTTGTATCTGCTCCTGAAAAAGCCTACTAGAAGAAGTGAGAAGTTTCTCAGGTATTTGTTACTCCCACAAGTGTATACAAAACAGACAATATATTTATTTTTGCTGGTTTCCAAAATGCAAGATAAAATCTGCACAAGCTCTTATGACTCCTTCCCATTAAAATCTTTTACTTCGCAAATTAATAGTGAAGACATTTGAGCATACCTCTTCCATGTGAGGAAATGTAATTCCTTTACACATTTATATCCTAGTTTAAAAAGGATTTCTTGATGTATAGCTCTGACACAAACTGCAAAGTAATTCAAATTTATAGCTAAACCATGAGACAGGTATGCAGGAAATTATTCTTAAACTGGTCTATTTTTGGTTTATGAAGCATAGTCCAAAAAGCAAATTTAACTGTATATAATTGTAAGGAGATAAATGTTGAGAGTGAAGGGGAAAAAAGAAAAAGGAAAATAATTTAAAAATCAGAGTAAAGAGTGTAATTGCACATGTGTTCAAAAATTATCTCTGTAAGGAAGAATTAAAAATTTGACTGTGCAAAATGAAGAATCGTAAATGGAACAATGGAGCAGGTGTTGCAAAGTTTATTAGGAAATCTCCTAAATGCTTCCATAAAAATTCAATAGACCATTGTATGTAAGACAACAAAATTATATTTCATGGAGAGCTGTACTCTTGCCATTTAATTATTGGACAGTACTGCAGTCTTCTCAGAGGAGCTTTCAGACCTCGGGTTATAATGAGCAGACAAGAGTGAGGAGTTCCCTCACCACTGTATTTAAGAGATTTCACAAGATAGCCAAAGGAAATTAGAAAGCATGGTATTTTCATGAAAAACACTTTTTAATTACCTTTATACCCAAATAATGTCGCATTCGTATTCACAATATTGCAAGGTTATTACCTAGACTAAGTAAAATGAACACAGTACCAGAACTTAACTGGAAATATAAAATTGGAAAGTTCCACAGCACAGCTGCGGAATAAGTAGAAATACATCAAATGAAGGGCACAGTTTTTTCTGAAAGGCACCGTAATAACAGCCAGGGCTGGTAAAGGACATGGAAGGTTCCCTGAGCTCAGGACAAGGTGAGCCCAGGGCCGTGGTCCCTTGGCAATCCCATCCCACTGCAGCAATGACATCCACAATGACGGTCAAGGAAAGCAGCTTTCCTTAGCCCTTGCTAAAACAGAGCTCCAGCAAAGGACTATTTATATGTTTTGATTGAAGACAACCAGTAAAAACAAGAGTTAAAAGGTGTTCTTTACCTAAAGTCAAGGTGAAGGTTTAAGCACTTTTTGATTGCTGAAGTTGCTCTTTAGGGTATTGACATGCATCATTTCAGACAGGTTTTAAAAAAATCATAAGCCTCGTTCGGTGTGTTCTGCTTCATATTTTATGGCAGTTATATACATGTACCATGCACACTGCATTCCATATTCTGCACAGAAAGTGGGCACAACAAAAGGAAACTAAAGTCTGGCTTATTTGATTACATGAGAAGATGAAAGGAGAAGAGAACAGTAAGAATCAAGAGTTACTCACACTATGCATTGATGTGGGCTAAGATATGAACCTAAGCAAGACTCTGTGGTTCAAAAGAACATCAGGGCTTTTATGTTGGCTGTGTCAAATGCCTTCCACCTTTTTATTAAAGTTACAGAACCAGAAAGACTTTTGAGTTTTGAAAATGAAACTTTCTTCAACATTAGATAGAACAAATTTTCTAGAGAAAATAGAAGTGTTTGAAAAAGCTTTATTCCTGGACTGATATTTCCATTTCCTTTTGACTCGTTTTCTACTGCAGGGACTTCTGGGGTGACAACAGACTCTTCACAACCCACATGAAATCCTCTGAATCCAAGAGCACCAGAACTGTGGGCTTGTCTTGTTACTGTTCTCAGCAAGTCCCTGGTCTTCCTGTTGGCTGTCCTCCTCACTCCTCTTTTATTCCCAGGAAAAACAACTCTTTTTCCCTCCTGTTGAGTCCACTTGATCCAGTTTACAGCAACCAGCACGAGGCAAGCAGCCAGCCCAGCTTTTACTGCTCATCTACAGCCCAGGGAGGGACCAGGACCCAACTGAGTCTCACGCGTGTGGAACTTCAGGAAAATACTGGAGTGAACACGTTGTAGACGTGGCCTCCTGCTTTATAAAGGAATGTCTTATCAAGTGGAGGACATCACACAGCTTTAGAAAGAGAATTTCCTGACACAAAGTCTGTGTTAGTGGCAAGCTCAGTAAATCTCATGGCCCGGGAAATACTTTCCAGTGTCATGTAGAAGAAAGCATGGTGAAAATTTTCAAAGCTAGCTACAAATCCTGGGCACCCCATCCACATTTCCCAGAATCAGAGAATAGCAGGGCTGGGAAGGGATTTCCAGAAACCATCTTGTAAAACCCTGGTAGCTCAAAAAGGTCAGCTGCAAGTTTCTCGGTACCTTGTCCAGTTGTTTTGAATATCTCCACAAATGGAGTCTCCACAGCCTCTCTGGGCAACCTGTCTCATATTCAATCACCACTGCAGTAAAAAAAGTGGCTTTTTTATGTTCAGACAGAGTTTCCTGTGCTTCAGTTTGTGCCTATTGACTCTGACCTTGTCAATTTGCATCACTGAACACAGTTTAGCTCCATCTTTTACACATCCTTCCATCAGATATCTGAAAAAAATTATGAGATTCCCCCCTGAGCGTTCTCTTTTCCAGACTAACTCATGCCAGCTATCTCAGCTTCTCATCTGAGAAGTTTTTAGCCTCTTGGACTTACAAAAGGACATTTGGGGGAAAAAAGAAAAAAAAAAATAATCTGCTTTGGAGATTATTCATTTTGGTGCAATGCAAGTGAAAACATTTTGTGCTTTTCATCACATGAACAGCTGTACAATATTTGCTGCCTCAATTCCTTCAGTGCTCCAATTAAAGATTGCATAGATCCTGGGCTGGAATGTGTGGAAATGGGAAATGCTAGGGATATAAAAGATTACCAATCCCCTTTAATTTATGCTTTCAAATGCTTAACACAGGGCTATAATTGCAATTTTAATCACATGTGTTCTGTGTGTGCATTGAATACCGAGGTCTCCATGTGTCAACTAGCACCCAGCAAAGCTGCAGGGATTTTTTTCCACTTTAATGTATTCATGTTAACATGTAAAAAGATCCATTTTAAAGGCTCTGAAAAAAAAAAAAAAAACAAGTAAGTGACAGCTTCAACTATAACTGTCAAAACCAAGTGGATATAAAATTCCAGCTTGCCTCTAATGGCAGGGTACTTTTTTGTTTTGCCTTCAAACACTTCAAAAACAACCTGCTCAAGGTGGGTGGCAAACTGCTATTTTATGCCCTATGGATGAGTGTCACAAGTGATGCCACCAGATTAGCTAAGCAGGTCTGCTGGGAAGAGCTCAAAGTGAATGCAAATAACACTGGGTTTTTGAGAGAGTTTTATTCTGGATTTCCTGTCTGTTTTGTGTTGTCACTTTGAGTAGGAACACGACTTACTTTACACAGCAATTTTTGTGTTTTGTGAAGTCTTATTTTGAAAGTTTAAAGCCTTCAAATACCTGAAGTGTTCTGCGCTTCTTGCTTTGATTTCAAACATATTTTCATTTATTGTAGTGTGCTGGCAATTTTTTCACCATTATTTAAATAAAACAGAAGAAATCTCAGGGTAAAACGCTGCTTTCTGGGGCTAAGGGTTGCAGAGGCTGGTCCTAAGCTGTTTCCAAACTGACACTTTCACACTTGCTGTGGAAACATCGAGCTGAACACGCCCATAACCTTGAAAGTGTCTCAGTTACGTTTAGGCTTAAAATACCAGGGTCCAAAATGGATACAAGTACTGTCAGGAATTGGGATATGATTAGCTGGAGACGGACAACAACATTTCACCATTAACCTCCCCCTTTCCTAAAATACACACAACAGCCTCACATATAAATAACATCAACCGCTCTTAAAGATAAGGATAGAGTCAGGATGTCAGATTCACCCCAGCCATGGCAACAAAATTTCACTGAAGATAATGAAACTGGATGATTGCAAATCCCTTTGGGAGATCAGAATCTCATCCGGTATTTCCTGGCAAGTTTTATCTTACAGCCCAAAATGAATAAAGAATTAAGAATTAAATCAGCAGTATAAAAACCATTTGAAATAAATCATATATTGAGAAAATTTAATCATTAAAATGGAAAAAAAAAATATTTTATTTTAAGACATCAATAATTTATCTAGCAATTTTTCCCGCAAGTATTAACCATTAATATTTGATACGTATATGCGAGCAATTTATAAACAGAAACAAAAATGAAAATGTTTAAACCGTTCTGGATATGCTGCTATAGAGAACCAAATTGAATCATATCACCAAACCAATAGTAAATTCAACAGCTAGAAGCCTACTCTTTATGAAATTGCACTCCAGCTAGTAGAGCTTGTAAGTGCATTTTTGTTCAAGAGCATGGTTTTATCTATGTAGAACCTTTTGCAGTTTTATCTATTTCAATTTAATTTGTTTTGGAAATATTTTGAGAGCTCTCTTCTCCCCATAGAAGAGGAAGAGATAGAAACAAATAGCTCAGATTTAGAATCCAAAATAAACTACTTCAACAAAATTCTGTTTTACAAAAGCATACCAGAGGCCTTTTTTTCCATCCCAACAGGCAATGTCATTATCTGTCTCCTCGGGCAGTGCCACCAGGCAGCAATAGAAGTGTAAGTGGATCAGCTAACCTGACATTTAGTTTAAAATCATTGGGAAGGAGCTACACAAGGTGCTTCTCACACAGGGCATCTTCAGAGGAGCTGATCTCCAGCTGTGTGCAGTATCAGAGATGACCCCACCATCTGCCTGCCTGCTCCTGGAAAAGCTACGCTGGAACAAACTCAGAACAACTCAACAGAGATTAACTCTATCCAGCCCATTCCATGTCACAATTGTAGCCACATCTAGTTTTTCTTTAAAATCTGCTTTCAGCACCTCTGTTACCTGAAGCTCCATCACCTCTGCCCACCATTGCTTCTATGCTGGTCACGCTCAGCTCCTCTCCTGCTCCATGCAAGGGCTGATCATTCCTGGTTGTTCTTCACCTCGCCTCACTTGGCTCCAACTTGTAATCCTCCTGTGTTCCTCCCTTCCTTTCCCTCAAGGGAACAGAAGATCTCAGTACCAACCCAGTGTAAATTATTATTTATAGATAATTCTCTGCTGCTGATTTTGATGGCATTTTTATCATTAGATTATCATTGAGCAAAATCTTTGTCTGAGTTTTATAGCAAATCAGTCTTTACATTTCTTTAACCATAACTACAGATCTAAAGAAACAAGTTTATTTATATAACTTCACAGTCCTAAATTTTCTGTTCCTTTTAGCTCATGGCCAGTCTATGCCAGTCCCTCATTCCCCAGCGATGTGGCAATGCCAGGGCACTCTCTCCAGCCAGGAGCTCTGAGTGGTCTCAGTGACTTTACTGCTCTGACAACTCACGTGCTCACTCTTCACTGACCGGATTTCAAGATGACTCCTGAGCTGAAGTGCTGTCAGCAGAGAACACCGTGCCAAAAGTCATTTGGCCCCCAAAACGTCTTTCAGTCACCAGAAGCAGGAAGGAAGCAGTTTGCAGAGGAGGGCTTCCCAAGAGATAAAGTGAGAGTTACCCGTGTCATTACTCTCTGCATCACTCCTCCTGAGTGGAGGAAACATAGCTGCAAATACCACAGGTTGGGAGAGACAAAGGATGTCTCAGCCGGTGCTGTTGGAGGACTGGCAGCTCAAGAAAATGACTGTGTGGAAGCCAGGGGGATTATCTGCTGTCTTTGGGGAGAGGGAGGGTAAAGGGGAGATGGATCTGGGGTATCCTGGCAGCTGAATTTCCCACCACCTCTGTGTCCTGTTGGGGGATGTGACTGGGAGCTTGTGTCTCAAATGTTCAGACACTCTGCTAGAGGAGGAATTGCTTTTATATTGCTATTTTAGTCCTAGAAAGATTGAAGCTATTTCTCTTTTCCCCTCTCTTTTCTTCTGGAGTTTAATTTCATTTCTAGTTTCAGGTAAACAAGGCTTGTGATCACAGGATGTGCACAAATGTGTCTGTGCCTGTCTTTTGGTGGGCCTGTTCAAGCCCTCTATCTCCTCTCTAGGTTCTGAGCACGCTATTTCACTTCAACAAACATCAGAGACCTCAACTCGGAGGCACAAAAATTCAATGAGTCAGGCTTCATGAACTCTTCTGCTCTCAAAATGGCTCATTTCTCCCTGGTTTGGGGTGAATAGCAGACAGTATTCCAATTTGCCTGTGCTGTTTTCACTCACCTTGTCATACCCATCAAGGAAAGTTGAGGCCACCATTCTTGAGAGCAGACAGGGGAGAGAGAACCCTGCAGGGTGTTGGAATCACAGCTCTGCACAGGGACAGCCAGGAGGGCTGTGCCAGCCCTGATCTCCCGACAGGAATTGTCACTGCTCCATGGTGACCAATGTGGCACCTGGGCAAACGGGAGCAGCAGCCCAGAGAGCCACCGTAAATTTGATTTACTGGAGGCACACAGCAACAAAAAGATGGGGACATGGTCCTGAACACACTGGCTATGCTCATCCTCTTTGTTCTCACGTGGCTATAAGGTTTTCTGCATCCCCCATGGTCCGTGGTTCTCATGCATTCATTTAACTCAGGGCACATCTGACAGCTCAAAGTCTTTTGCTGATGCTCTGCACCACAATCAAACCAAACTTCCTTCCCGGTTTACTGCAGACAGAGAGTTGTGTTCTACATGAAAGAATAATGCCCTATGCAATGTACTGTATATCTACAGCATATGAGTCTAAAAATTTATTTCCTTTCCTGTCTGATTTTTCCCTAGATATTGTTATTATTATTATTAGTTTATGCCAGGGAACTTTTCTCCTACCTTGAAGTCACTACAAAACAGCCTCTGTTGCTGCGTGGGGAGAGTGCCCTCACATAAAGGGATTGTGTGACAGAATAGGTGCATCCCTCTCCTGAAGAAAAAAAATTATCTAAGAAGGTAATGAAAAGAGGAAGATTTCCATCCCCTGGCAGAGTTGTAGCCCACGAGGGAGTTTACAACACTGTTCTGAGGGGTCTGGACACTTCCTCTCCTCAGCCAGCACACAGAGATGTTCTACAGCACAAAGCGGCCTGCAAAGTTGGGATTTTGTTTGTAGTGAAAAAAAGATCCTCCATCTAGCTCTGAATATTTGTTGTTAATTCCTTACAAGAAATTGATATAGCTGAGTAAACCTTTAGTAAATGTTACAGATGTACCCACAATCTCTGTAAATTCCTGCTCCTTTTCTCTGTTTTTCCTTGTTAATAATTGCTTTTGTTGTTGCTTCTTCTTGCCTCTGTTCCCAAGCCCCTTTTTACAGACTGTTCTGTTGTTTTACAAGACTTTGCCATCTTTCCCAAGACTCAATCCATTTTCACATCAGCTATACTAATTGGCAACAGACCTGACACATTTCTTGATTACAAGTTAAAACACTTAGAACAAAGCTCTAAACCTTTAAAAAAAGAAAAGGAAAAATGCAGTAAAGAAAATGTCCTCAATTAAATACTCTTTAAATTGAATTCTCCAGGAAGCAAAAGAAGAGGGAAACCAAATTGTGAAAGACCACCCTGTCGCAGTGTTATTTAAATCCCTGGGGTTTTATTTAAGAGATTGAGTGTTCTGGACTATAGTCTCAAAGTACTTCAAGCTTTTAAAGATATATAATATTTGTTCTATTGCCGTGTAAATAGTTTCTCTCTTCAGACAACTTCAAAGCAGTACAATATTAGTTCTGCTGATAAAGATTCTGACGTCTAAATGTTTTCACAAGTTATGACAAAATCTGTATCACACAAGGTAAACGTAATTTCTTTGTCGATTTGTAACTCAAAAGTCAGGAAAGAAAAAAACATGAGGAATCACAGTTTTTTAAACTTGGTATTGATATATAAATGTAACATTACTTTGTACTGATGCAAAACACAAATGAAGGCGAGTTCTCTCTGCAGCTAACAGGCAGTAGTATTGCTTTAGGAATACTACTGGATGGGCCGTCCTTTTAAACATGTTACTATTGAATTTTCCAAAACTACCAAAATTCTGTATTGTGTTATAAAGTAAAACCAGCTAACGAAAAAGATAATGAAGCATTTAGATTTGGAAGTTGAGTTCAGCCAGCTTATAACCATGCTTTGTAGAGAGGGTTTTTGGGTTTTTGGGTTTTTTGGTTTTTTTTTTGTTTTGGTTTTTTTTTTTTTTTGGTGGAGATTTTCCTTCTCAAAATATTTCAGGTTTTATTCTAATTAGCAATAAAACTGGTGGGGGTTGAGTTATGCTTTTTGTTATTGTTTATGGGGGTGCAGGGTAGGATGCGAACAGCAAAAACCATTACCAGAAGAAAACAGATGAACCAATTCAGCTAAAAAACCTTATTTTTTATGAGTTTTACATCAGGTTTCTTCAAGCCTTAAATGAGCGTGAATCCTGTCTATTACATCGTGTTCCCATCTGATAATCCACACCAAAGAGGAGGCACCTGTGGGCACCCCAAGAGCTGGCAGAGGGTCTGAACTGTGCCACCCTGTGCCAGCTGCATTCCCATCCACACTGTAGGACTGTGTATGTTTGATCTAGTCCCAAATGAAGAAGGTAATTCTTCAATTTAAATCCAATTTAAATTTGTTTCATGCACCTAAAGACTGTGTTCATGTTATCTTGGTAAGGTTGGAGCCACTGTTAGTTTAGTTAATGGCTCTCCAGTTTATCTAAATATTTTCCATGTATTTCAGACTGCTAGGGGAGGAAAGTAGCCAGAGGCAATCCCATGGCCAAGGACTGAAGCAATATTGGGTTTGCTGTACACGTCAGCTGGACTTTCCTTGCAAAGGCACTGCAGTACAAATGCTCCCTTTGAACAGGAACTTGCAAATGCCCAAGGTCAGGGCTTTGCCAAACAGCTCCGAGCAGCTGCACCCAGACAGGAGCGGTTTGGTACCACAGCAAGGGCGTGGGTGGTGCCAGGGAACGAGAGGAGGCGGTGGGAAGCCACACTTCTGACTCCAGGCCTTGCAGCAGAGATCCATTCCCTGAACTGCGCCCCTGGAAGGGTAAATTGTTCCTTAAAAGAAAAGCAAAGAGAGTCCTTAGCACCACCTGCTTACAAAACTGCGAGATTTCTCCTCGAAGAGAATTTGCTGCCTGGAGGACCTACAGCAATACAGATATTTTGGACCATGATACATGATACACCAATACAGATATTCTGGACCAAAAATAAAGATAACATTTTTTTTTTCCCCAAACCAGAAGATACCACACATGGATAAGGATGAGAAACATGTTCTAATATTGAAAAATAAATGATGTGAACAAGGAAGTCAAATTACATAAACAAATACATTGAAATGAACAGAAAATGGCTCTGTTAATATCTCTCCTTCCTGCGCTTTTAATTGCCCCAATCCCTAAAATATGTCCTCAGTACTGCAGGAAAAATAGTACCAGTTTAAACAATGCTGAAAGGACCCTTGTAGCAAGATTTTCTGAAGTAATGCAGAAATAAATACGGTAAAGAGGAAGCTTGTTAGACTTTAGAAACAAAATTAGTACTAATTTAATACTAAATTAGTAAAGATAGGTTACTAATCAGCTTCTACATTAGGAAAGGTATGATATTCTGATAGTTTCTGCATTAGGTATATTTTCATTAATTCTACCTAGCATTTACAGAGTGGGTTTTTCAACCACACAGTGAAATGTACTGAAAAACAGATCCTTCTCTGGCAATATTTTTTAAAGCACAGCTTTCTGCTGTAACTTAAACCTGAATACTTTCCTCCCTGTCTCATGGAGGAACATGAGTTGGATAGATATATAGATCTGGCCACAAAGTATTTATTCAGCCTGTTCTCTCTGATAACCAGTGACAGGACCCGAGCAAATGGCACAAAGCCGAGCCAGGACAGATTGTGGTTGCATATCAGGAAAAGGTTTTCACCCAGAGGGTGGCTGGGCGCTGGAACAGGCTTCCCCAGGAATGGGCACCGCATCAGCCTGACAGAGTCCAAGAAACATTTGGACAATGTTCTCAGGCACATGGTGTGACTCTTGGGGATGGTCTCATGCAGGGTCAGGAGACGGATTTGGTGATTCTGGGGGTCCCTTCCCACCGAACATATTCCATGATTCTATTATCTGTTTCCCATAGACACGTAGCAGGAAAGCAGAAATTAAAAGTCAACAAAGGGGTGACAGAGAAGGCAGACCACTGTTCAAAAGTGCGTTCTCTGTGCAGAATTATTCTTACTCTCAAGGTGAACACTTATCCCCATGGAAAGTGAGGGATGTGACAATAGAGGCACTTGGATTTCGGTGATGAGGAGCCTGCCTGTTGAGCAGGAAGCAGATGGTTTGTGTGTCCAGAGGGACACGTCCACGTTGTTCCCTCCTCTGGGGGAGACAGCTTTGCCACAGCTCCAGTTCGCCAGGAACTTGGTTTGATGGAGCACTTCGATTTTCTTTGGATAATCTGCCAACAACAGAATGGGGGCAGGGAGAGAGGAGATTGCCCTTGTTATTTAGAATTTCTGTGGTCATCTACTTGGAGACCCTTCAGACAACAGCCCTTACCTCACTCAGAGATGCAAACAACAAAATAAAAAGGACTTTTCCCCAAAGGATCCAAAGTCAAGAACGATTTATGCACATTTCCTGTGTGCCGTAAAATCTCTTTTCCTTTTCCATCATTTTAATACACATTTCATTTTCTTGCCTCAGGCAGGACCCTTAGAGGGTTTGCTTCGTGCCACACCAGTATCCTGTGGTTAACATGTTATCCTCTGGTTCTCCTAGCAGGTCTCAGGACCATGAGATCCAGCTGGTCCCAGAACACACCACAGCATGAAAGCTGGCAGTGTTGAGGAACAACCATCAAAAAATCCTAAAAAAAGAAATACTAGAAAAGTAATGGACATGTAGTAGAGTAGAAAGGTAGCAAGTCCTTTCAAAAAAGAAAATGACAAATCTTCCATTTATTTTTGAATTCTACCTATTTAGGTAAGAAGATGCCAAAGAAAATTTGAGCACTAATAGAGAGATGCTTGCACTGGGTTCTGTTGCTCTTTTATTTCCCTTTTTTTACTAAATAGATATAAAAATATATACATACAATCAGGAAGGGGAGAGTCACATCTCATAAATTATCCTGAGTGTCAATAAGAACTCCGCCATTTGGATGAATTCTAAATTTCCTAAATCTGCAAAACTAAAGCAGTAACGTCAAGAAACAGTCTGGTTTGGGGGCACTGCCAGCCCAGCAGAAATCCTACAATTCTGTGTCACTGGCCAGTTTTACAGTGTTCTGGTTTAGGGTTGTTGGTGCTTTTCCCCTACTTCTATGTCACTGAGGATGTAGAAGTGCAGAAATGGGAACGAAATATAAAAGGCAAGGAAATGGAAAAAAAATTTTTTTTTAATATCAGATGTTTTTTCCCATGATATTATTTCATCTAAGCTGTCGAATGTTATTTTACATGGGGATGAAAGAAATATTGATAATTTCTGTTTCAAACACATCTTCCTTTTCATACCTGCTCAGATTGTTAATCAGAAACTATATCACAAGGATTTTCTAGCTCTTGCTCCAGTGAAAACTCAGTCATGAGTACTTTTTCCTGATAAATTTGGTAATAAGATGTTGTAGAGGACTTGGTTTGGGCTTAGGTTTACTCAAATTGAAGTTGGTTGAACAATTCTTACCAATTTCTCCTGAGATATATTATTATTCCTATGCTGGACACCACGGAAGATTCTATCACTCAGACATGAACTTAAAACACTGATGTTTATCAACATTCCACTTAATTAAGTGGTATGTTCTCAGGTTTCTGCCTTTTAAAACCTCCATTTATAACTCTACAACAGAACTAGAGAGAATTCTGAGCTTCTGTTAGAATTAGGCCAGATGGTTGATGTAAACCTGGAGATACAATCTCATTTGCCACGAAATTCTTCCAGAGTTTTCCACAGAGACACCAGGCAAATGGCACTAATCCTTCCCGTGCCCTCCCTGTGTGTCAGACTGCATCCAAACAGTAGCTCAAGCAATGTGCCACTTCGCTCCAGAAGCAAAGGGGATCTCTTATGGCACTAGAGCCTGAACCAGGCAGGACAAAGGAGAAAGAGTGACCTCTCCTGGCACCGTGGAAAATCTAAAGCTGTTTCCTATCTGAAGCTAAAGGGGTTGGAAGCAAGGAGCGAGTTGGATTTGAACAAGTATAATTTTTTTTCAAATGTAAACATTGCTCATCTCACAGGAAAATTCAAATCCTCACCTGAGTTTAGGAGTTCCATAACAATGAGCAGGCAATGAGATGACAGTTTGGTAAAGTTTAATGAGGATAATTATTAATAAAAACCAGCTAACATGCCCTGAAAAAGCTTTCTGTTGGGCTTTGTGTGATCATTTGGCCTAATTATTTTTGATGTTTTGCCCATCAAATAACGAATGTGCAGCTTGTGAAATGTCAGATATAATTAGAACAAATAAAGCTGTAGCATGAACATCCAGAAAGCCTCCAATACCCATTAGCAAAACTTCTCCTTAAGAGCCATTTACAGAGCAGCAGCAGCAGCAGCATTTCCCGGGTAGGAGAGGTGGCACAGAGGTGACAGACAAATTTTGAAGTCAAACAAAAGTTCTTGAGAGGTTATGGACCAGTACTAGTGCTCTGTGCTTTGTTAATGTTATCCATTCATGGATCTTAGATAAGTGCCCTAATTTCACTGGGATTCAGGGATAAAACAGGGACATACAAATAAGGTTTTTTTATTTCTCTCATCATCTCCCATAGAGTAACATATGTGGCATCTCTGCTAGGTTCGATAACGATTTCCTGAATCACTCCTGGAGTCAGTTAAAGGTATAGAATACATGAATGCAATAAAGGGTAACGAACTTGCTGTTTTAATCAGCCCTGCTCTGCATTGCTGTGGGGTTACTCCTCCAAGGCTCACAAGTTGCTTGGAGGACTCAGTGTATTCCCCTTCCTTCCGCTCTCCAGGAATGTTCAAGACGGCATCCCTTTCCATTGAAGCAGAAATTATTGGCTCATTTGCACCACCACCTGACCAGCATTGCTTTTAATTAACTGATTACTCCACTTGTACTCCTGGCATGCAATCAGGATTCGTTTGGAAGAGCACAGAAAGGCCAGGTTAAAGAAATAAGCATTGCTCTCATGTGACTCTAGTTTTAACCTGCAATGGGAGCATCTGGGAATTTAGATCAAACAAAATATCCAAGATATTTTCAATCAGTCAAACTCAAGTAGGGAGATACATGAAAAACCCTATGATGTCAAAACGTGCTGAAGCTATTTAAGAAAATATGACACCTGAGGTTCAACCACAGAATTCTCCATTGAATACCAGGCTCTGAGATCTAGACAGAACACAACGGTGAGAACTTAACAATGGAAGAAGCTGTGGAGCTTGGATTTGAATCCTTTCCATCACAAATCACAGTGCTTACAGATGGATTTTTGCTTCAGTTCAAGAAACACCTTTTTCTTCCTTCTTCCAAGGCCAGGCAAAGACACACGTGTATTGTTATGGTAATGCCACTTTTGAGGAAGCCATGGCTACACGTCAACCTCCACAGCTCTGATTAGTCTCTTACCCATCCTATTTCGCTCTACAGGAAATACCTTTCCCACTTATTTCACTGAGTTTTGCATATTTCTACAATGATCCCTCAGTATTCAGGGAAAAACCTCTCTGACCCTGTTCAGCTTGGTCAGCAGGGTCAGAGCTCTGCTTTCTGGTGCGTCCTGTTGCTGCAGCACCCACCTTGCACTGATGTGCAGACTTTCAGAGGTGCAGAAAGGTGCCCAGGGTCCAACCAATGCCATCAAAAAGCCATTCAGGACAACATCTTTGGGCTCTTCAAGAACACCACCAGGAAAAACAAAAACAAACAAACAAAAAAAAAAAAAAAAATCTGCTATTCTGGCTAGACAGAAAGTCAAAGAATATTGCCAAAAGGAGTAAGAAATCAGACTGTTTGAAATGCTAATGGATGCACTCAGATTCCTGCCATTATGGATAGGAATCTTGCGGTCAGAATTTTATCTGGGACCGTGACCCTGATTCTTGACAGAAATGGGGAAGAGGGGCCAAGAGGAAGCAAGGAAAAGGAGTATGAAGATAGAACTTTTCCATTGGAGAAAAATACTTAACACTTGCCACTGGAAAAATACGAAACAAAATGCCAGAAATCTTTCCAACATTGTCCTGTCACATCATAAAACTCAGAGTAGTTCACAAAGACTGTGAAGCCTTCTGTCTGCACTGTACCCTGAACAGCTACAATATTTTATCATATTCTTCAGTGCTGCTAGAAATCAAAAATTGATATACCATCCGATCTAAACAAGATGCAACAATCTGCATTCATTCAAGAATTATTTTTAAAATTATAGAAACCAGTCATAGATGACAAGAGGTACAGATTGATATTGCTGCCATCAGCAAGAACTACAGCTAAACCACAAGAAAGAAAATAAATTGTATTAAAAGCAATCCATCAAATGCAAAATCAAATAAAGAAAGCATATTACTCTCATGCTGCCAAATACAGCCTGTCAAGCACAGAAAGTTCTAATGCAGGGGTCTGTGCTGAAACCAGCTGTGATTCCTATGACTCTGAGATCCAGGAGGGATGGGGGAAGATCATTGCTGTCGTTTGCAGTTGCCAGAACAAATCTTAAGCCAAGACGAACAAGGAATGTCCAATAACCAGGGCTTAGCCAATTTTCCCATTTCTGGAATTTGAAGATAGTGTTCTGGTGGCATTCTGTTCAGCTTTGTCTCTTCTCTGTAACTAAAGAGAGCATTTCAAAGCAGTAGTGACTGTTCAGCATTGGTTTGCACTGCCAATTTAGTCTTCGGCATCTCTTTAGTTACACAAAATCAATATAAAATTAAGGTCATGTCCCCGTGCTATTCTTGCCATTCTATACTGAGTATTTGGAAGCAAGCATTCAGGGGTTAAAGCCAACTGCTACTCAGCAATTGTGTAACTGCATAGGAGACAGATTTCTCTTCAGCTCAAAATAAATGCTTCTTCCAAAAAACAATGCTGGTCAATGTTCCCATGAAAAAGTCGCTGTGGGGAATGATCTGAATGAGCGGATCCACCTCACAGAATATCCTACATTTTGAGCCCATGTCAGAGAGAAGCAGCTGCTTTCCTAAAATAGCTAAAATCATGCTCTGGCACTGCTGCCTCTTCCAAATTTTTCTGTGATTTTTGTCTGCTTTTGATCTGAGTGATGGAATAATTTTCAGTGAAGCTGTTGTAGTAAATTTCAGCCCTCCCTTGTTTGTCTTTAAAATGTGCCATCTTTAAAGCACACACACACTTTCCAATCAGATCTTTCAAAGAATGCTATTTTGTTGGTTTCTTTATGGGATTTTTTAATCCCAGCAAGGAATAAAATAGACAACAGATTTTTAGTAAATTTTTTTCAAAGTAGGAATAAAAGAGCTAGAGAATTACCTGTGATATATCATAATTCTTTTCTGAGATAATTACCAAAAAATTGCCAGGCATTCAGGTAATTTCGGATTCCCTAAATGCATACAGATGGTTGTCTCTGAGCTACTGCACTTTGAATTTCAAGGAAAACTGCCTCTGTTTGCCCCCAACTGCTGCTCTGCTCACAGAATATATTAGATATCAAATTTCAGACTCCTCTTTCTTTAATAAAATGACACAGGCAGTCCAATCCAGCAAAATTCTGCACTTAATGGCCTCTTTAGGTATTCAGTGCTTTACACAAAGTGATCAGGTGTGTGAGAGGCGATTCCCACAGCAAAAACAGTCTCTCTGGCAATTTGAAAAATGCACTTTTCATTTAGAAGCCAAGAAAAGACCATTCTATCACCAGCCATGTCAGCCCTGCAGCAACTGAGAGCAAAGAAAAGCAGACTCTCATCACATCTTGAGGGAGCTACAAAGGAGTAACAAAACCTAGAACCAGAGCAACACTTTCCTAAACAGCAATATCCCTTCAGGATTTGGAGGGCACCCATCACGCACAGCAGCTGGGAAAGGAATGGCCGTGGCCTGAGCAGAAATGTGCAGCGCAGGGCTTGGCTGCTGGGCCAGCACGGCTCTGACAAGGGCGTTCAAAGGCGTGAACATGCCCCAGAGTCTGGGGGGAATGGTCAGGGTTACGATCCTGGTGCTGGAGGGACATTTGCAGAGATGGGTTGAGTTTAGAAGCCAACAGTTCTCAGACAGGAGGGGTCACCCAGTTCAATAAGAAACTCTCCTCCACTGCAGCACTTCACATTTTGCTAAGAATGCAAAGTGGTTCTGCAGAGCACAGTCAGCATGAGGACATCTGACCACTCCAGCTGTTGGGAGGGGCAGTAGGATCATCATGAAGTTTAATTAGTCAAGATAATTGGGCCTTCTGCCATGACTGACTTCCTCTCTGGATCTTTCACAAAACTGGGAGCTGCCAAGGCTCAAAATACCCTTTTTCTCACAATATCAATCTATTTCATTAATGCAACACCCTGTGTATGGGTACATTTTCTGTGAGAAACAGTTGCAATCCAGCTTTTTTGTCTCCTGTAGCAGCAGGATATCATGGACCAGGCAGAGCAACTCCAGCCTTTGTGGAATTGTCTGGATTGCCAGACCATGCTCTCTCACTTCAGAGGGAAAAAACTCATTTCTACCGTGTGCTGCATTCTGGTGCCTCCCACCAATGCTAACTGCAGCCCCTGGAAAGGGCAGATCACATCCTGCTGCACTCCAGACCTTATCTCCTCATCCCTAAAGCATGAATGTGAATATCTGGTGGGTGGTAAGCTGCTAAATTCATTAGTGGTTACAAAATATGTTGTGATCCTCAGCTGGAAAGATCTGTGTAACTGCAAAATAATGTATTATTTTCTTTGGCAATAGCACTCCTGTTTTGAATCTGGCAGTGAATAATTGGCAATTTCTTGGCCAAAGATAGACAGCCAAAAATAATAAGTCACCAATGTCAAAAGAAAACTAGAGCAAAAGAACCGGCTGCTTAATCACAGAAACTATTTTCATATAATGAAGAAAATATTTAAATAAAGTATATGATGGAAAAGATACACATTTGAAGGCATCCATGATATGAGCTTTGGTCATAATGAAACAAATGTGAGGAATTACAAGTAGTCTACTGTATTTGTTGAGCTGCAGTCACCTTTATTTTGCTCTGCTCATGTTGTGCTGTACACATGACCTCTAAACGAGGTCAGGCAACTGCACGTAGTGGAGGATGCTCCTCACTTCCCCAGCCCAGGTTCTCAGCTTGGTTTAGACAGATGAAGTTTCACTTTAACGGTCGTGAATTTATGTCTAAATCATTCGTTTGTCGTCTAATTTAACTTTTATAAGGAGTCACTTTAAAAACCGAAATAATTCACTAGTAACTTGAATTTCTATGAAAGATTAATGCTGTTAAGAGAAAAAAAAAGTTCAAAAGACAGACTCAGAACTGTCTGCTTAAGATTATATAGGAATCCAATCAGTTACATTCTCTGCTCAGACTGAACCTGCACCAAGTTTCCCAATAACTTCCTAAGAAGGTTTTATTTAATCAAGAACGAGTTCCATGGAGCCCCAAAGGTCACAGTTTAGAAGGATTATCTGACCTGGACTTTGTATAAAGCAGATGGTTCTGCTTTATGGCAATTAGTAAGCAGGAACTGTGGTATCTGGTTATATCTTCTGATTCTCTGTTTATATGAAGTTATGTGAAACTGGAACCTCTTTGAAAGTCAAGCTGTGTGGAAACCATTTAAGACTATTTCATTTCTAATTACAGGCTTGATAAAGCCATTTTCATGCAAGAGTAGGATCAATGCAGAGCCTGTCAAACTTGTGAACATCCATCCATTGGTGAGAGCTCTGACTCCTTCAAAGGCTATCACGAAGATAACCTTGACATGGGGAATGGCAATCTCACTTCAAAGAAAATCTAACCCCTATCTACAAAGTTTAAATCAATCTTTCCCTGAAGCTTCAGAGTGGCAGCAAACTTGCATGTTTATTAGCAAAAACAAAGTTTGAAAATAGTAATTTTTTACTCCCTTTCATTTCGCACTCATCCACAAGTACACACATTTCCCATTGCCGAAAACAGGAAACTGAACTGAACTCTTGCTGGGTTCCCACAGGGATGCAAGGTGGGCTGGTTTGCCGGGGCAGTCACAAACAGAAATGGGCAATTTTCTCCCCCTGACCTCAGGGCATGTGTGGTCAGCTCTGCCAAAAATGGCACAAGCCACCTCTGCTCCAAAGGAATGCCACCATGCTGGACTGTCACCAGGCCTGGACTGATGCTGTCTGGGCTTTCCATGGGTTTTATGTTCTCATATTGCAACAAAAGTATTCATATGGCAAATCTTAGTTTTGCCCTCGACAAGAAAACAAAAAAACAAAAAAGCACTAACTGCAATTTAGTGAGAGTTATGTATGAAGCAAGTGGGATGCTTTACAAATGAAAATTGCGTTTGCTCACAGGTATAGGACTAGGTTTCTGTAGAATTCAGATATTTTCAAGCAACCAGTAATGTTCCAAAATCTAAAGAGACATTTTTAAACTCAATTACTGATTTAAAATATGTTCCCTGTACCATTGTAGGCTTTAGAATCAATTTCAGAAAAGAAGGTGCAATACAGACAAAAAATGGACTGTTATAAAAATCACAGACACATCTAAAAAAACATGAAACAGAAGTTTTAAGTCGGAAAATATTAGGGGGAAAAGCAGCTGCAGGGCTGCTCCTGTCATACAGGAAAATAATTAGATTGTATCTCAGTAGTACCTGAAATAATTTTTTAAAACTGTATTAAAATCCAACCCTAAAAATGTTTCCACTGGACTAGGACAGTATGATGAGGAGTTTGCACAGCCCTAGACAAAGTGGTCTCCTCATTTCAGGATGAAGATGCACCACCAAAAATTTTAGTGGCCCAGAACTGTTTATACTGCGGGTGCAGTAGAACTGCTGACGTCTCTCTGCCAATTGATGCTTCTGTTAACTTCACAACATGTAGAAATATTTTCCTATTTGTGGAGTTTCACTCACTTTGCTGTATCTGATTCTGAGCCCGCCGAGAGCTCAGTAAATTTTCTCTGCAAAAGCAGCAAGGGAGCTTTCTATCAGGTCTTGTGAGACAAGTGCAGCACCAAGGGATCCCTTTCAACACCATCAGGGAATGCCAAGCCCAGAAGTCATTCGGATGCAGAGACGAAGTGTAAACATCCCGAATAAATGGTTTCGTGATATATTGGGAGAAAGGTACCAACAATAAATGATGAGCAAAAGAAGCCCAGGACAATTCTTGGCATACATAGAAATGCAAACACTTTTACAGTGTAATCAATAAAATGTATTCCTAACACACAGTAAAGCCGGCAGACAGCTTAGAATGGACTAAAGAACAAGAAATGCAGTAACTCTGCGAGCACAATCCATAGTAAGACTAAAATGCCTGGTGCTTATTATGAATTTCGCCTAAATGTCTTGCAAAGTACATCAAAGTTCCAAACTAAACCTAGAAATCACATCTCATCTCCCTGTATTTCCATGTGTTCTTATTTCCACATCATCACAGAAGACTTGGGCACAGACATGGCTGAAATTGGTTGAGTCTCCACAGTTTAACGTTACCGTCCACGGTTGAGTCACACCAGTGAGTCAAGTGGGCTCTTAACCCACAACCTCCTAAAAGAAAAACAACTTTTAGAAATACATTTCATGATCATTATAATCTACCGTGGCCTGTTCCACAACTGGGAGCTGGCTAAGAGCACATGGGAAGAGGATTTGGACTAACCTGTCGGTTAAAATTCAGTAACTTAAACACTTCTCACCTTGTGAATAAAAGTTGAGTCAACGTGAATCTTGCTTAGTTTTCTTCCAAATCAGCTAATCTCATTTATAATTAGTTAGATTATTGGTTCTGTCATTCGTTTCACCTATGCAAGTCTCTCCTTCAGAGTTGTTTCTCCCGTATTAGCACATGTAAGCTTTCCTGACATCCTATGTGTAATGGATTCGATCACTTTCTGCTGGCTTAAGGAGTTTCTTCAATTACTCTGATCAGGAGGAAAGGTGAGACTTCCTTTGCACAATGGATAGGAACAAAAGTGCAAAAGAAAAAAAAAAAAAAAATGCTAAAGAGCTCTCCATCACAATATTCCCAACGATCAGAAAACAGAATCCACATTAAATAGAACACAAAGCCAAAGCCCTCCAATTCAAACGTGGAACTAGACAGTGAGGAAACATTAAGTTTTGGGATGAGAGAAAAAGAGAAAGAAGGATATAACCTCTGGTTGGTTCAGAGGAATGAAGGAGGCTTCAATGCTGCCCTGGTGTGGGGTCTGAGCATCTGCAGTTCATCACCTCTGCACAGAGAGTTCCACACATGAGCTCTGTCCCTTGGCTTTGCTCAGCCTGGCCCTTCCCTGCTCTTTTTGAGCTCTTCAAAGAAAGATGACTTGGTCAGATTTTGAAAGGTGCCTCAGGACGGCAACTGCTTTTGTTAAGATTGATATGGGAGCCAGCCCTGTCTAACTGCACATCCAGTACCTAAAGGAGGTGCCTAAAGAACTTCCTGTGCTTACCACCTGTGCCTTCTACAACATGAAGAACCAACCCTGACTCCATAAATTGCAATCGGCACCCTGAGCACTCCCACTGCAGCCCGGGTGCTCCGAGTCACCGGTGCCAGGGGTGTGAAAACAATGTTCAGGTGGGATGAAAATGATATTCAGGTGCTTGAGTGCTTACGGGCTCAGGGACAAATCTGGAAAGAGATGAAACAACTTTGATAAGAGATTTTTTTAAAAGTGGGACACTTAAAATGGAAATTTCAATCAGGTTGCAGTTCTGAGCTGAATATTTTCCTTCTCCCAACACTGCCTTGCTGGGTGTTGGACACAGGGCTCGTGGATTCCTTGGGCAGCAGGTGAGCTCACAACACACCTGCTGTAACCCAGCTCACAATTTGATTGTGGAAGGTCGTGTTGCTGAGAGTCAGAGCATCTTGACTGAAAAAGGGATGAAAATGACAACATCCTCAGAAACAGAGAGAGCAACAAAAGCCAAAAAGACACCAAAGGTCTCCGTTCTCCTTCCAAAGGTGGCTTTATTTAAGTTTGCCTCAATGAAACCAACTAAATATGGGTGCCTAAGACTGAAGGAGAGGACACAAATCAAGATGCTCAGCTGCTGAAAATGGGTGGCCAATCTCAGTGACAGTTCTGTGACATACAGCAGGTCAGCACCTGCCTTTCTACCTCTAAAAATAAATAAATCTGATTAATAGACCATTTGTATTTAAAAAAAAACCAACCAAGATTAAGTCTATTTCTAGAATAAACTTTCATTTCTAAAAAAGACAGGTTTTTTTTTTTTACAGGAATCTGTTACGAAATGGAATCATTCAAACTATATTTTCATTTTCCTTCACAAAGACTGTGCACAAGCTTTAATTAAATTTCTTTGAAGAATTATACTGTAAGGTTGGAACAGATTACAAAATTTTAAAACCATTTTAGAATAAACCATGCTCTCCATTTTAGACAGCCAGAATGGAGAGTCTTCCAACATATCTGTCCACTTAAATATTCTTTAATTCTGATGATAAAATTGAGCCTTTTGTAGTGTTTTCAAACGCTGTCTCTGCATTCTGATTGCCAGTGCGATAGTCTGGTAGGAAAATAAAGTCCTTTTCTGCTGTCATAAGCCTCCCTGCATGTAATGAAAAATAAAAGATCCAAAGTCCTTGACGTAGTTTCAGTAATACTTAATTCTAGATTACAGAATCAAGTTAATAGCTTTAAACGATTTTCTTCAAACATGTTAAAACACATATTGTATTGTTTCACAAAGAACAGTTCATCTAAATGCTAAAGATAAGATTTTCACCCTGTTAAACCAAAATGTTCCTTAGTTTCAACTTTTCTGTGCAGAATATTCACAGTTAATATGTAAGAACAAGTGACAGATTGCTCATAGTTTCTATTTTTTCCAAGTTATTTCCTTCATCTTCTCCTGAGCCAAATTTTTATTGGCTAAAATTAATGGACCCCAAAATGAACCCATCCTAGTTAGCAACAAATATTTCATGGCAATTTCAAAAACAAGTAAGATACTAGTAACTTCCCAGCACAGTTTATGCAAAAATGTGGCTTTTGACCTTTTATTTCAGTTTGACATTCATGTTCCATTTTTTTTCCTTAGTTGTTTTAGTATTGGTAGGAACTACACATGAAAACCTCTGCATGCACAGAATTCCTTCCCTGTGTTTCTGAACTGACACTAAATAAGATGTGACATCAAGCCTTACACAGTTTCCCTTTCCACGTTGAACGCAGTCAGAAAAAATGCACTTAAAGTAGAACAAGCTTTGAGGGAAATGTCAGCCAAAAGACTCTCTTTATTGAGACTTCAGACACCTCTTCTCATGCCTGAAATGTGGACACTGGTGGGTCAGGAAGCAAGAAGTCATTATTCAAACAATCCCAGGCCCATTACTCATCACTCTCAGTACGTCTCTAAGTGCTGCCTCCACAAGTACTTTTTTTGACACTTAGAGATGGCCCTAATCATTCTGATGAACACTAAGGAATTCATCCATCAAAATACATGGCAATTGGATCAACATCACCCCGTTATCTGTGAGCAAAAAAAGCTAAAACCAGCTCTGTATATAAATTTTTGAAAAGAAGGAGAGGCCACAAAAGAGAGAAGGGAAACCCTAGAAATAAAAATGAACATTTTTCCCGAGCCTTAAATCAGATTTGAAAACTGTCATTTATCCAATTAACACAATTTATTTTTGTTATTGATTTTCATGCACTTCTGGGCTCTGGCAGGAATCATCAAGACAAGTATCAAAATACCTTGAGAATATTGTATATACCTCTTGATTGAGAACAGGACCTAAAAGAAAGATCTCAGATTTCTCTACCTAGCTCTGTAATTTCAGAACAAGATTTTTCCACAGTGAAAGAATTCAGTTGGACACAAGAACCTCAACCATGATTTTCCAAGTCTTTTGGTGCTTCTTCTAGCCCAAGTTAATTGTTCTGAATTTCCTCAAGTATTTGTGCAATAGGAATGTAATCGTAATACCTCATGCTTTGCAAAAACAATTGCAATCAGGGTTTAACAAACAATTCACAGTAACTGAACAGAAAACAGGGATGAGATAATAAATTAATTGGAAATTAAATAAAATAATAATTGAAGACTGCTCCAATAGTCCAGATTGATTTTATGCCTTATTAATAATTAACAGCAAAGTGCTAGCTAGCATCAGCGTAAGGAGGAGTGAATGAAAACTGATTCAGAGAAAATGCCTCCAAATCACCTCTATATCTCTTCCCGTCTGAATTTTCTTTTACTGTCTCTTATCGTAACACTGACTCAGCCCCAATTTCTGACAGAACTAATATCTGACAGAACATAGCCTGAGGTGCTACAAGAGCAGACGGAGAGGAATGCTCTGCAGCTCTATCCACACAAGGACATCTCTAAAAGGCAAACAGTATTTCCCACATTTCAATGAACCCATTCATTTTGGGGAGATGGCGAGTGAACACAGAGAATCAGACACAGCCAGTTACCACTCCCACCTCTGTTCTGCACTCTGGGGCTGAGTCTTGCACTGCCAGGCACCTCTGCAAAAAGGATGCTTCCCCACAGCATCCAAATCCAATAGCAAAAAGGGATTTCTCATGGGCCTTTGGGCAATTTAACAACTGTGCCCCTGACATTCCCTCTCTGGTTATCACCTGCCCGAGGTTCAAACAGCCTCTGCAGGAGTAAACCAGTGCTCTCTGAGGAACTGCAGAGGACTCAGGAATGAGCCCATCAGGGGCAGAGCCCAGCAATGCACGGTGCCCATCAGCACGGCTGCTTCCTCAGCACCACTGTCACTCTGCCTCGGGCTCATTTCGAGTACAATATCTTTAGCAGACAGGGAGTGCAAAAACTGCAAGGACATCATTGATCTGACAACACTCCTGCTACTTGCTTAAGTTTCTTTCCACTCCATCAGCAGAATGTGAAGCAGCTCTCCTTCCCGGCTTTCCCCTTTCCCAGGGCAGGCTGCTCCTTCCCTGCCTCCAGCACGAGCAGCAGTCCTGCGGATGAAGGGACACGGGCTCGCAAACACTGATTGATGATACGCTTCCTAAGGAAGCAGGAGCAAGTAATAAAGATGGCCTCAGGACATGATTTATGTGTGTTTGGCAATTCAGACACACACTCACTCTGCAGGCTAGCTGGAGACAGGGGCAGGGAGAGTGGATGCTGGTGATCTGTCAGTAAAGCTCTGGCTCAAAGCCAAGGACTGGTTAGCTCAAGTCAGAGGGAGTAGAATACAGAGCAAGCAAAGCATCAGAACTCAATGCAGAGATATATTTCATCTTGTTTTTCTTGAAACTAAAAAAATTAAAGTGTTTTAAACTAACTTGGGCAAAAAGCAGTAAATAAAATAAAAATCATTCAGAATCGAAAAAATATCACTTCTGAGGAATTTTTTTTGGGAAATTAACCTAGAAAACAAGGGATTAAGACATTAACATGATTGTGAACTCACCAACAATATAAAAGAGGCTTTGTCTTTCCGCCATAAAGAGAAGAGGAATCTGAACTTGGACTCTCACAAAGGTAAATTCTGCAAAGACTCAGGTAAAAAAATAGTAGGGCACCATCTGTCACTCCTTGACTGAGGTATGACATCTTATAGGCTCCTGTGAAACACAGCCCCAAAACCAGAAGTTCTGCTCTTGGCTTCCTGTTTGGTTTCCCAGTTAAAATCATAAAGATTTTTGAGTAACCAAGATCATTTATAACATGTTCTTTGCTCTTTTCCAGGCTGGGGTTCAAAAGTCACTGATCTCTTTTTTAGTTTAGCTTTTATAGCCAAACCAACAGGAATTAACACAAAAAAAAAAAAAAATTAAAAAAAAAAAAGAGAGAGAAATCCAGCAGGGGAATGAAGTCACTTTAGCTACTGCACCGATATAACTCCTCTTTTCCCCCCAGCAGCAAATGAATCTGAGTGATCACCTTGTCTAGACCTCTTTGGATATAATAAGAGATTTTCAGAGCCCCCAGGAAGCCAGAACATTGTATCCATAGCAAGACAGCATCTACACACACAAAACCTCAAAAATGAGAGCCAAAAATGTCTCTGCTCATCGTTCTTGTTACATCTAAAATACAACCAGACCAGTGGAAGGGTTTTTGCAAATGCACATTCAGAGTCCAGTGGACAAGGCTCTGCCCAGCACCAAAATCCCCAATCAACACTGCCCCTATCTGAGGGACAAACAAAAGTCTGATGTTTTTATATGGAAATACAAAATAGGCTACATGTTGGATTTGTTTGTCTAACTCCCAGTTTACTGTGTGGTCCAATATGAAATCCTTATTCCTGTGAAATAACTGTTTTCTGATCTCTCTCCAGAAAGAAACCCAGAGAAACATTTTCATGGCTAGAAGGAATTACCAAAAGATTTCATCATGCCTTAGTTTATGCACATATGTAAGACAAAGGATCACTTAAATCAACCCTTTCATTCATCTAAATTTTATTGTGCCCAGCAGAAATGGTATTTTTCCTATCTGAAAGTAGAGTCACACAAACTGTTTAGCTTTGGCTTGAGAAAATACAACCCATTTTTAACTACATTTTGATTCAACACATATGCCTAAGCATTCTTGTTTGCTTTTAATTTTTCAGTGTAAGAGTTCTTAGCATTTCTCTGTTCTCAGCTGCGGATGATGCAGCCAAAGCCAGTCAATCACAGCTCCTGATGTGTTTGCATATCCAAGGCAGGGGTTCCTTATTTAGTTACAGTCTGAGTGCTGTCCCAGACAAGGTATATTTATGTCAACATTTTACCTGCATTTCCTCTTTCTTCACAAAAATTTTTACCTGTGTAATCCCTTTACTTTAGGGGGAGTTACTCCTGGTAGTTTCACTGCGACACAGGCGGAGGAGAATGAGGCTCAATGCCTTTACAGTGAGCTGGAAGAGTGTGCTGAAGCCACTTGGGAAGAGTTTCAATGCAAGTGCAGTAAATGCATGACTTGTCATGTTGGGATAAGCACTGTGTTTTGAAGGAAGCAGCGTAATGGTATCCCATGAGAGCAGTTCTTATTAATTGCAAGTTTTGCGTGGCTTGGATTTATTAAAGTTCTGAATCTATTGCCAGTTGCTGCCATATGTAGTCTATAATTTGTGAAACACAAGACTGTACATTTCCCAAAGACATTCCCTCTAATCAGTTGCAAATTTAACAACTTTAGCATGAAGAGATGCTTCCTAATGAGGACCAGCAACCTGGCCATTGGCAAAACCAGCACACAAACAAGAAATTATAAAGGCATAAGTGCATCTATCTATAAAAGCAGTAATACTGATCCAGTAGTTTTGGTAAGACTTTTCAACTGTTCTACACCCCTCTGTTCTGGATTTTTGGATGCTGTCTGAGTGCTCTGCTTGGACAGGGGAAGCGCTTCCTAAGACAGGAATTTTCGCCAGAAATGCGAGGAGCAGCTCTGAGGAGCTCTCAGGGAGGGCAGTAAGAGCTGCCCACATCTCTGCAACACCACCCTGAGGCATTCCAGCAGCAGGGCAGGAAATAAACACCTGCTGTGTTGCAGTTCAGAAAAAACTTCGTGGAGCAGGAAATTACCGCAGGGGTGAGGGGGTAACTGTTCACCAAGAGCACACCCGCAGGTAGCATTAATGCTGGGAAATTCCTCCTTCCTGCAGGGATACCCACAGCGTTGACAGGCTGCTGAGTGAATCCCACACAGCCTCAGCTGGGCATCAGTGTTAACCAAAAGCCAGTTATTTTCCTCACCTTTCAGTTAAAAGTGGTTTCATTTGTTCTTCTAAAACTCCATTCCACCAGCTACCATGCATGAATCTTTACTGGATCTCGGTCTACACCCCCTAATCCTTCATGATATAAAATGAAACTGAAATGACTGAAATTTAACTGATTACATTTGGTCTTTTCTAACTAATTTAACTTTCTTTTTTTCCATTGACAGTGATCTTTTGTTATAGCACAAGTGACTTCAATACTTGAATTAATATTTCTTAGCAAGAGATGTTTAAAACAAAGTGAATTAACTCTTCTCCATAAGACAGCAGCTCTTTCCCCTAGTTCCTGCTAAAGAATTTTTACACTGGAGTTTTTATTACCGGACAGCGAAAGAAAATGTAAATGAAATGCAGCACTTCAGGGTTTTCAGAGCATTTATGAGATCATGCAGCCACCTCTGCCACATGTGTCTCTGAGAACATTTCTCCTAAGTGTATTTCTCCACTCTTTAGACAAGGTTCCTTCCCTCCTAATGCTGCTCAGCAGAATAAAGGCTTTATCCCATTGGCTTACGTGACTCAGCTCTGAGGTGTCTCTGAACTTTCATGCTCTGGGAGTAACCTCACTTTTGTTACAGGGCTGAGGTTTACAGTCTCAGAAATATTATTGCACCCCAGATTCTGGCCCCAGTTAAGTTTCTTTATAAAGACAAGGATGTTTGTGCTCAGACTATGCATAAACATCAACAAAAACACAAAACTCCTGTCCTAAAAAAAAAGTTGGGAAAAGTATTGTCAGTAGATGGAAAACATTATCCTTTCAAAGGGAGCAGTTTCTCAGCCTCCTGCACTGCAAACATCCATTAAAAGCAAGGTAGTTATTTTGTAGAGAAATTACTCAAGTACTCAGTGTCAGGCCTCCTCAACGTCCAAAATCAAATCAGCACAATCATAACCAATAACAAATTCAACATCATTTATGGCGAATAACTACAGAAGAAATAATACCTCTATAACTCACTTCAAACAGATTAAGTTCCCATTCCTCCTGGACAGACCTCTGCATGGCACGTCAACAGCAGTGCCGCTGGAGCACCCCGGGAAAAGACCTCGGGAATCCCAAGTGGGAGTGACACAGAGCAAAGCCCGGAGCTTCACACGTGCTTCATGTGAGCACTGCACTCCCTGACCGTGAGCAGAACTCAGGAACTCCAGCTGTTCCAGGAGGAAGCCCCAGAATGGAAATTCCACACAATCCTGTATTATTAATAGACACATATAGCGCTGCAAAAGATGGCAATGCACTACAGTAATATTTATGATCAAGCTTCAAATCCTTTCCTTCCTCAGTATATACAGCCTGCCACGCTCTTCACTACATCAGGTGATTCCTTCTTTATTCTGCATTATTATGAACTCCTACTTCTCCATCGTGGAACAGAGCAGATTGAAAAATGCCTTTATTTTACTAGGAAGTATATGAAGCATCTCTACATGAGCAGTAAATATTTTGCCCACATTTTCTAGATGCATTTATGGTATGTATCCACAAGCATATATATTTCTTGGTGAGTTTGCAAAATTATAAACGAAAAAGCATTTCTTTGAAGGGAAATTTACATTTTCATTGTAGTAAGCAAAAATACGTATGTTGATCCAGTAATATCCTCAGGAAAAAAACAAAAGGAAAACAATAACACCAAATATGCTTAATCTATGTCTAGGGGGAAATGAAAAAAGGCAGAAAAGTCCAGATTGCTCTGAACAAGGGCATGTTTGATCTGCATGTAAAAGGAGCATTTACAGCCATCACACCACCAGTTCACGTTGATGGACAGGAGGTTTAGACTTTGAGCTGGACTTGGAGGAATTTAGTTAAATGTGTCCCCTCGCCTCAGAGATGAAAGCTGCTTCTCCTACCACATGATCTCCTTCTGTCTTTCTTGTGCTGCTGTCAGACATTTCAATACTTCTGTGTCAGAGAGGCAAATTTGCATCGATGGGACAGGATGGGAGAAAAGCATCAGGGTTTTCTAATTTAAGTAAGTAAATAGATAAAGGAACAGCGCCATAACCTTTACCTACACACCTGTAAAATGGTCAGCCTATTTTTGTTACCTCGGCAGAAGCTGCTTTGACAAACAATGGAATGTTTTTCCGATATTCTAGACACCCAAATAGGCCCTGTACTCCAAAGACACCGAGGTTTTCATTGGTGTGCCTTCTGGAGCTCTCTGTTCAGACTGTGAACAGGAAGCCTTGAGCAAAAAACAAAGGTAAAAATTCAAAGTCCTGGCAATCACCTGACATCAACTTTCTTTGTACCAAACACTGCTTTTCGGCTAATTTTAATATTTCCCTTCGACTTGAGCTCTAACAGTAGCATCTGGAAAATAGCCATGGGCCTTGCTGTACCTGGTGGAGTAGAAACAGCCACGTCCTCAGAAATTTTAGGATCTTAAGAGCCAAAAGAAGTGAAATTAAACATGGTTATGTGTCATGCTCAGGGCTTTGAATGCTAAAGGTCTGAGTTCCAGTCTTGTTCTAGTCTTATTCACAACACCAGCCTACCTTTCTACCTTTAGAAAACAAGAAGCCTTTCTTATCAGCACTTCAGCCTTAAATGCAGTGCTAAATTAAATATTACTGATATATAATACTTAGAAGTAACTGAATTGCAAAAAAAATTTGATGTTTTACATAATTAAAAGAGGGAAATCAGCATTTTTTGCTAGTATACACAGACAAATATTTTTCCAGAAAAATCACAATCTGTACTTAGACAAGTATTGCAATATGTGTACAGCACTATTTTATACTCTTTGCGCAATAGCAAGTTAAGCGGCAGCTCCAGGTTATCATTGACCGATTTTTCCTAATTTAGGAATGAATGTGGCTGAGAAGAGAAGGCCAATCTTAAGCCCACGGTGTTCTATGCTGGCAGCAGTTACACAGAGCTGTGGAAATAGCTAAGGACACATGAAATCTTCTGTCCTTGAGCTACAGTTGTCACGATAATGATTCTGGCAGAGCAACAGAATGTAACTCTTGACTCGTTCTAGTCCTGCTCTATTGGCTTCAGGCTCAATAATGTAACATAAAACTGCTCTCTGCTGGTGGCATTGTCTATCACAACGTGTTTCCAAACTGACTCTCACAGAGTAGTGGTTTTGTTGCTCTTGATGAGACTTTTTGGTGGCCGTTCCAAGAACTGAATTCTCACAGAATTTCAATAGTGTTTCTCTATATCCATGTTCCCTAAAAATATTACCAAAAGTATTGCTAATAAAACAGTATTTCTAAAATACTTTTAAAACAGTATTTTTTTTTTCCCCACACAAATTAGATATGTGGCATTCCATAGACTGGAAACATGCATGCGTTTTATTATTTCATACGCAGCAGTGAGAAAGTAAAATTGCAAAAAGCTAATCAAATATATGACATTTGCTCCTCTTCATGACTTCTCTGAGATTCTGCCTTTGGTGAAGGCTACTAGGATAAGGCTTTACAGTAAAATGAAGGAGGACATCAATCTTCCAGTAAAATAATTCATAAAATGTAAAAGAATTGCATAAGGGGAGTGTTTCATTGATATATGGAACATATAGGACAAATAGGGCAAAAATGCTTTTGCAAACAAATCTTCATCTTCATCATGGTCAAGGATTTTTCTTGCCCTCCCTCCTGCTTATTTTTTTCCTTATATGAATTCCATCTTAACTAATACTCAAATGAATGCATCACCTAAAAATTCACCATTTTGCATGCCAAGTGGAGGAAATAAATTTTTGAAACTCTATTAATCTTTTGCGTATGGCTTTAAAGCATTTCTCACGTACTCCTGTTTATTCCTGTTTTAAATGGCTCAACAGGGGAGCAGAACCATGACTCGGTGGGCCAAGCACATCACAAATACTGGAAGAAACAGGCTCCACATATTTGAACATCTTTATATATGCCACACATGATTTGTTTCAAAAGATTAAAACGCTTCTTTTGAGAAACTTCATCTCTCATCTCAAATTCTATTGCTAAAGTCTAGAGAACTTTCTTTGAAAGGGAGTAGTTAAAAAAATGAGTCACCTACCCCACATTAAAAGTGGATAAATAATGTAATTTTTTTACAAGCACCTAGAGTTGCAAATTTATCATACAGACCTACAAAATTTAGTTTTATTATTGAAAATGCTATCCAAATCAAACATAGGCTAACTTAAAGAGGAAATTTTTCTTTACACTTTCATATGTAGAAGATAAGGCAGAAGCTTTGAAGGTCCTTTATATACATTTAAAATGTGGTATTCATAACAATAAACATTCTTCTATGATATACACAAACACGTGTTCTCTCACTGTGCCCAGAGAACCCAATCCTTCTGCTTACTCAGGTATGGGATTTTCATTTATGTTTTGATTCCAGAAATTCTCAAGGTAACCCCCACTGGACTTAAGCAGACAGGTACCAGCAAGAGGCAATGCAGACAGAGCTGTCTGCAGGACTGGGGAGGTCAGACCCACAAGAATCAATCAGAAAGAACATCCAGATCTTTTTTCAACCTTCGAAAGTTTTAGATTTCAAACTGCACTCAGTTTAATTGATCCTACTGAGTGGCCCCAAGGATGAAGCTGTGCCAGAGGAACTGCTACAGCAGCAGCCAAGCAACAACATTCTGCATGCTTACAGTAAACCAGAATATTCTTAACTTCCTTCTGCTCCAGTGGTGTGGACATCAAGGCCTAGTTGCAAATGCATCCCAACTGAGGTGATTTTTTTCATTGACTCCAGAGGCCTTTAAGTCAAATCTTAATCTATTAATTCAAACCACACACCTGACCCCTGCCCTGCCAGTAAGAATTGATGAGGAAATTGAACATAGAAGATATGTCAAAAAAAAAAAAAAAATAGTAAACCAAACAAAAAAAAACCCCAATCCAAACAAAAAAACCCAACAACAAAAATTCCCAACCCAACCCTGAAATACCAATTCCTGTTCTTGAGTTTGGAATTGGGACTGTTGCTCCCCATAGAAGTTCACTTTCAGCACAGGCTATGATGTAATAGAGTCTACTACCCTGAGACTTTTGTTGTAATTCCTCTGGGAGGAGATATCAAATTTGACTGACATTTTCTGTTTTGTTGGATCACCTAATGATAATGAATTTAGTGTAGAAAGATTCAATTTAAACATTAAGGATGCTGATGAAGCTAAATCAAACAAGCTACACAAACAGAGAGTGATTTTATTTAACTCTCACCCAGCCCAGAGCATACCCCAGTGGTGCATGAAGTCTGTTATTTTTTGATCATGGAGAATAACCAAAACCAGTCATTTTCAATTTTACCTCTTATAAAACTTAAACATGAGACTCCTAAATTGTGTGGGTCCAAGTCAGTCTAAGCACATTTGAGGGGAAAAGGCTTCTGCCAGATTCGGACACTCTGTACACAGAGGTTTTTAGGTCAGTGCAATTAGCTGAAGAAAAGACACTTTTAATAGCTTAAATCTAAAAACACTCAGAACTTTCAACCATACAAAAAATACACGTAGAACACACAAAAATGCCTTCAACTGACTTCAGCAAAATAATACTAACACCAAAACTCCCTTTGTAATTTCCTATCACAATAAACTTTCCAGCCAGCTATATGTAAGGAAAGTGCCCCGGCAACTGCATCGTGCAATGAATTCAGCACACATGGAAATAATACCAGATAACAGATGCAACAGGAGCACACAGAATACTTGCCTTTAGATACTGCAGCTTTTCAGCAAAAAGTATGTGAAATTATAATGAAGGACAAGCACTGGAAGATCACAAAAGCTTTTATTTTAGTGAAAGACTAATTTACACAGATCAAGTTGTCATACCGTATTTATATATATATATTTGGTCAGCTTTACCGGCTTTGAATCTTGGCAAATCAAGCACCTCACAGGTCAGGTGAGCAGCAGCTGCTCTGGCTGGCTTGGAGCCCCATCAGACAAGCAGCCAGGCTATCACCAGGGCATCGTTCCAATGAAAAAACACAGGTTACAGGAGCTAAAATTTACACTGAGAAGCAATCTATTTGGTAGATCTGCCCAAGCATGGCTGCCAGGTATTTTACTGATAAAATGTCAGCCCATTTCTGGAACAAGAGTCAGACAGCATTAAACTTTGCAAATTTAAAAAAAAAAAA
>VZRN01000356.1:3135655-3147261 GCA_013397935.1 Dasyornis broadbenti
TTTAAAAAGGTAAGGTAAAAAATATCCATTTCTTATATATTTTTGGTCTTCACCTCCTACACTCAGGTCTTCAGCTGAGTGCTGAAATCAGCATTACTGACCTCAGACCTACACTGACTTATGTCAGTTGAAAATCTGGCTCACAAAGTGATATCTGAAAAAGACTGAGACTCTTTGAGAATGCGACTCATTGTTCTTGCTCTGGAACACAGGAAGCCTATCTCATTTCCAAGAACATCAGCCTCCAGCCTCAAACACATTAACTGGGAAATTCCTGGCCACACAATTCTGGTAACTCTGTACATCTGGGATGTCATCACTTCGGGTGTATGATGTACTCATCTGATTATGTAATATTGGCAGAGCAGTGGATTTTCAAAAAGTTAAAAAAAATATTAAGCTGTTCTGTGCAGTAATTCAAATAAAAGGAAAGTAACTACAAAAAAGGTATAAGAGGCTGGCAAAACAGAGCATCTCACGGTAGAAGACAGAGTTCCACCACTTTAGTTCATCGAAGAGATTGAGAGATGCCAATCACAGTGCAGAAAATCCTGGCCTTATGAGTTCTTTAGCCCAGTAGTTCTTTCCCCATAAAGGGGAAAGAAATGGTTGAAAGGAGAAGCCAGACAAATTCAATATTAAAATTAACATAAATTAACAGTTTCAGTGGGAAATTAGAAGAAACTACAAAGAAACTTTCTACTATTTGATGTTTTCTACTATGACTGCATGTCTTTTTGAGAGGTACATTTCAGCCAAAATGTATATTTGTAGGCCATAAGTGGATAAAATCCACCAGCATGCAACACAACGTTCTTGTAGAGCCTTAAAAAAAAAAAAATAAAAAAAAAAAAAACCCACAAAAACTAAAAATCTATTAACTGTACAGGCCAGGCAGACAGAAAGTCCTCAGAATACACACAAGCACAGTGTTTGCGTGGTGGGCTGAGGCAGGCTTCGTACAGGGGCTGGAAAGCCTGGCCTATGGACAGAGATATGTCCCAGACTCGCAGCTCCTCAGAAACCAGAGATACCATAAAGGAAATCCACCGAGTCCCAACAAATATTTACATAGCTACTTCTTGACTTACACATTCCCCAGAAGTGCTTTTCGCAAGATGAATGACCTGAAATCAGGTTAGAAATCCAATAATTCTGAGTTCAGTTTATTAATTAGAAGCACCAGCAGAGACAGCTATTAGCAGGTTCACTGCTGGGCAGGAAGGAGCTCAAAACACATCTCCTGTACCACTGCAGGTTACTTTTACTGAGTTGTCTTTGGTCTATTAAATAATAAACATTCTGGGAAGGTACAGTTTCACCATCAGCCATCAGCTCAACCTATTTATCACCCAAAGTGCCTTCATTCCTTAATGTAATGCTTACTCAACCACTCTGACAATAGCCGGAAGAGAGCATCCATTTGAAAGAACAAATTCCAACTGTGCCACATTCCTAAACGAAGCTTGTTCTGCCCTGAAACATCCTTCTTATTTATCTTAATAAAACATCCATCTCTATTTATCTTAGAGGCCTTATTATTAATGTCTGATCTGGATTAATTTAAAGGGAAAGAGGTTACAAATGAGGTTAACTGTGATAAGGCAAATCAATCTTTTGGTTTTGTGGTAACGCAATCTCGTTAAGAAATAAAACATCCCCTTCTATGCTCTTGTGCCTCCCTTCATTTCTATAAACATGGGAGCCTTGGTGTCACGTTTTACCTTGATTTCTCTGCCCCACAGCTCTCACTGTGGGGATTCTCTGCAGCAGACTCAGGGTGGGGTAGAGGAGGGGGTATGAAGGCTGAATGTGCCACTCTCTAAATGAAGTGTGAATTATATAACTGCAACCTCTACTTCTCCAGTGGTTTGAATGAAAAGAGATGGAGGCATCTCCCACATCAGCAGAGTCTCTGTCACCAGCCCTCCCCTGAAAACTGAGCATACACAGATGGGTGAGGGAGGAAAAGGAGAGGAAAGTCATTTAGAGGGGATGAAGGCTCATCTCCTGACATAGCCTCAAGCCTGGGAAGTGAAACACAATTTCCTTCCCCGTGAAGTTCACCAGCACTCCAGAGAGTGCACAGATCTGCAGGTCAGCACTACCTGGACGAGAGGCCAAATTCTGTTAGCAAACCAATTGAACTGCCTACACTGGACAGCAGAAAACAAATCATTGTCTTAAAACAAACCAAACTCAGCAAACTAATGAACAATCACAGACCCAAATCAAAAGTTCACACCAAGAGATGTTGCCAGTCACATTCTACCTGTTATCAAGAGGAAATTAAGAAATAGGAATTGAGGATTAACTGGGGAAAAAAAATAGTTAAGCACCTGGATGCATTTTCACGTCATCATAATAATTTTGGTAGCAAAAGTAGTAGCAAAAATCATCATGAGGATCAAGATTACGCAGCTGGTCAGGTACACAGATCTCTCTGGCAAGGAGGAGATTTAAAGTCAGAGAATCTCTTGATGTCTAAGTCTTGGTTAATGTTACCTGTATTTTTAATAACTCCTTACTCATCCTTCTAAGTCACAGAATATCACTCATCCTTCTATATCACCGAATATGTGAAATATTTGAGGAGATTCTTGAAAATAATCAGCACCCAGGTGTGGAATGGGGTAGGCAGAGAAAAACCCAACAGAGAGCAAGGAGAAAAGAAGGCAGTTTTGTTCAGACTAAGCTGGATCACACAGCAGTGCACGCACTACAGGCACACATAATCCTTGGCTGTTTTACTCAAGAGGCGGCACCAGCTCTTATCCTTGCTGGTTTGATCCCAATTATATGACCTATGGCACATAGGAACTTCCCTTTTTACCCTAATAAATTAAAGGTAATAAGGTGAAACTAATCAATGGAACCATAAAGCCATATGGTATTGTGGTCCTGGATGGTAAGTTTATACTCTGAGAATCTGCAAATTAGCTGTGAAAATTTAAAAAAAAAAAAAATTAAAAAAAAAAAATTAAAAAACCCAAACATTTAAAAATAGATCAAGCAGAGATAAAAGCCTTGGAACACATTGTAAAAATTACAGATCCCCAGACCCATTAAAGTGAACTAAAAGCAAATGACAATGTGACTGGCTAGCAACTTTATCAAATTCAGTAAAAAGTCCATTTCTTTCTTTATCCAAACAAGGGTCTGCGATCACGAGCACCCCACAATGTCATCTGTTATCTAGAAAGCCGTGCTGTGTCACCAGCTGATAACCATCACCAGGAGTCCAGTTTCCATCTCAAGGGAAACTCCTGAGACTATCTCTGGTTCATGACTGGGTCAGGTCACTAAAAGTTTTCACTGACCTGAACCTGATCCAAACCAAAGAATTGAAATTCCTGACCTGCTCACCCCAAGGAACAACTCTAATGAAAAACTGATACGGAATCATACAGTAGAGCAAGAGCATGACTGGAGAGCAGCATCTGTGTGAGACAGCTTCAGAGCAGCACCTGTCTCTTCTTATCAGGAGAGTCCCTCTATTACCACGGTATGGACTTGAAGTGAGTCTTGCTGTCGGGAAGCTATTCTGCTCATTTTATTGAGTTAGTCTGATAAAAGTATGTGAAACTGAACTGCATTTTCAGGACATTCATGGTAATTTGTTTGTAAAACCTCACTTCCTTAGTGTTCCTCCTTGAAATCAGTTTTTAAAGCAACCTGAAACCACTTACAACAACAGCGCTATTATTTTTCATTAAAGTAGAGAGTGATCAAACTAAATTTCTGTCAAATTCTAGCTCTCTGTAATATAAATTTCGTAAGGGAGTCTTGCAATTTGACGTGCTGGCTGCTTCAACAGCTCTGCACTGTCAGTAAGAACTTACTGAAATGCGCTTTAATCTCATAGAGACTAAAGTAGACATTGACCCAAAAAGTGTAGAGTAGTCAATTTTAAAACCAGCACAGGAAAGATGACTCCAGGTAAAACAACACTGGGGCATCCATAAGCAATTCAGTCATTGTCATACTGAAGAGGATTCAAATACTGATTATGGGTAACATTTCTGTGGGTTTTGTCCCAAACTGAGAGGCAAAGGGGTGGCGGAGTGGGGAGCAGGTTGTTGTTCGCTTGTTTAAATTCTAACTTATAAACACATAGCTCAAGACTACATAGAAAATGAAAGTGCTGCAGAATTAATCTCTGCTGGTAGCCTGTGGCACACCTCCACTCCCGTAACGACATGCACCAGTGTACAGACCAAGAAAACTGCCCTTCCAGCCTTATGCGTTCTGAAATTCTGTGATCCACCTTCATCGCTAAACTTGATGCAAAACTGTAAAATTACACAGTAACACAACACAAATGTAACATGGAATAAATGTACGAAATATATAAAATACATGATGTGGTTTTACACTAAATACAGTATTTAATGTTACATAAGTTTCTTTTTTTTTTTTCCTCTTTAAATGTGTTCTCCCTATGACACAGAGCAGGGAAGGTAGGGAGCAGCCACTCCCAGGAGGTTTATTTATGGTGACAGTACGCAGGACCCCCACTGCTATAAAAATACACTTTCAGCCGTGCAACAGTAAGAAATATCATCCTTCATCAGCAAGATTAGTTGAAATGTCTCATCCTTTGCTTTTATCAATCCTTTGCGATGTGATCTCCAGTCAAATCTGAGCTTTTCCTGTTGAATATTGCTCCCCTTTCAGTTTAGAAGTTTATTTGTCCGTATTCCTTAATTGGCCATTATTTAAGCTTCTTATTCACAGCAACCCTTCTAATAATTGATTAGAATTGGCTTTCAAGTAGCTTTAGAGTGTGTATTTATGACTCTGTGATCATTAGACTCATTTTCTTAGGTCTGCCTTATACCAGGCACAGTGAAACAAAACCTCTAGGATGTTTGACATTAATAAATTGGTGCTTTCCTTGTTAACAATTTAACATAGCTTTCCTTAGGGAAAGTTCAAAAATTTACTTGTAACAGTAATATTTTTCCCTTAGTGCAAAGGCATGCGAGCAGCCTAAAGGTCAGCTTGACTACTTAACATATGCTACACATGTAAGAATAAAACAATACATAAAACTCCTTGATTCATTATATGATATTAAATAGTTTTACTGACTCTCCAACATACACAGTCCTCAAAAATTCATCATTGTATGATGAATCCGACTTCCACTTTCATTTCCAGCAGCAGGTCAGTGTTAATTCACTCATGGTTTCATCCATCATTCATGACCAGAACCATATTATTACTCATGAAATGAATTCATGTTGGGAATTATTTAACTGAAAGTCTTACGAGCAGCCCACCTATGTATAGCACATCTCATTTCTAGGGAATGGCATGTGCTTTCAGATTTGGAGTTCTACAAACAGTGGCTCAAAAGATGTTACTACATGGAGCACTGTGCAGATTTGCATTTCTTTTCGTGGTATTCTCAACCTGGGATTTTGGAGGGCTTTGGAAGGGATGAGCCAGTCAAGGCCGAGTGAGGCCTACATTTTAGGCTAAAAAAGCAGAGAGAAAAGTACAGCACAAAGAATAACTCTTGTTAAGGAAAGACTAGAGGAATGAGTTTTTTCAGTGTGCTATAGAGGGGAAAAAAACACAGCAGAATTTTCCTCAGTCTGGTTATTAGGGTAGATTTTGGAAGAAGAAAATTGGATAACACAGTGTCAAGACTCGGCAAAAGAAAGGAAGAGGACAGTTATAGCCATAATAGAAGTGAAAGCAATGGAATGGAGAAAGGAAAAGAAAATTCTGACAGTATCAACCATCTTTTCTTTTTTAATAGTTAGGAAGTAATTAGCAAAACTGTAAACTCAAGAATGTCAAGAGATTAAAGCTTTGTAGGAAGAGTAAAGTAATTTGGGTTCTCATCCTGGCTCTGACCTTCACTTATCCTGTACTTCAATTCTCTCTGTGAACTTTTACAATGGCAGCACTTGTGCTGTGCTTGTGGTAATACTGCTTGAGAAAGCCTTCCAACTCCTCAGGAGAAGGAGAATAAAATAATTTAAATGAAAGAAAAAAAAGCCCAACACAAATATTGTGAGACTACAGGAGGGGAAGGATCCAGCCTATCTAATAAGCAAAGTTTTTTTGGAAGGGGAAAAAAAAAAAAAAAAAAAATCTATTAAAAATGTATTGTTACTTCTTGCCACCAACTTATATTGACATAGATTTGTAGCATACTGCCTTGGGAAACAGCTCTCAGGATTATCTCTGCATTTTCTGGCAAATTAGAGAGCTTGCATTTACTCCTTTAACTGTAATAGTCAGCAAAACAGCAACTGACTTTATAAGGCAAAGCTTTAATTTCATATGGTTTTAATGATATTTTTTTTAAAAAATTCATATAAAAGAGGCATAAAAAAATAACTGCTGTCAGTTTAAATTCTTGTTGCATTTGATACAACTGCTAGGTACAGGTCTCAGTGAAAGAACACCAGCTGAATGAAAATGCTCCTTGAATTAAAATTCTTCTAGAAAAATGTGTACCATTACAGAATTCAACTCCCCCATCAATAAGATGATGAATGACACCCTGAATAACAAAATCAAGTATGTTTATTTGGCCACTTAGTTCAGCAGACACATGACAAATTCTGCATGTCCTCACTGGAAAACACTGCCAATATTTTAAGCCCCAGATTCTTTCTGCCAGAATATCCTCTGCTTCATAAAACATGACTGAAATAATTGGGAAAACATCTGTGGTGATCTCTTCAGGCTGAGGAAGTCATCTCCTGAATTCACAGACTTGACTGGCTGCTGATTATTATGTTAAGAGTAGTTAAATAAACTTTGATTTAAAATACCACTCTCGTTCAAATGGTCTAACGACACTGGACTGATGTTCACCAGGGAACAGCAATGATCTTTAAATTCAAGTTTAAGGTTTGATGCCAATTACCTCTTATGCTGGTTTTTTTTTTATGTTATAAGCACTAAAAGAAAAGGTTTAAGGTAAACTATTTTTACCTTCTAGTCCTTAAGTCCTGGAATTCATCACAGACAGGCAAGATACTGGGTAACATTGCAGCATAGTAGGCAGATATTAAAATCCTGGTGGGGTCACTGGTTTAACCCCTTTATTTTTAATGAATATCAATTAAAAGATTGTGAGATCACATGAAAAATACCTGCTCATAACCCCTCTTGAAGCAGGAGGAATCAGACTAAGGATTTATTTGGTAGCTTCACAACTCAGGATGAAATGCATGAGTATTAATCATTTAAATATTTATTTACAATACATCAAGATACCACCTCCCTTTCTTTCAAAGCAACAGGGAAATACCTCACCTCTCTCAGTTCCAGTTGTACAACTTACCTGGGGAAAGAAACAAAGTCATTTGTGCTCAAACTTGACCTGTCCCATGATGTCTCCAGTGCACATCTTTCTCTATTGTTTTACCCTTATAAAGCTCAAATCTGCAACTGAACTCAGAAACAATTACCAAGGAATTGGCAGGACAGCTTTATCCTTGCTACCCAAACTCTCTACCTACAAATCTTAGTTCTTGAAGTTACGTTCCTCATCAAAAGCTATGCAAAACCTGGCAAAACAAGCTGCCAGCTACCACCATCCCAATATGCAGATACACCAAGTTTTTCCATCCCAGAACTTTTCCTTGAACAGTTCAGCACATCACTAATTGAAAGTAAATAAAGGTTTTAATGATTCTTGCCTGTATAAACCTTTTCCAATTCAAAAGCTAGAAGTCTCTTAAGGATAAAAAACACTTGCATAAAATCACTGCAGCAGAGCACAATCAATCCCTCTATCTCCATTTGTTTGCTTTAGCACTTTACAAGGTTCCCTCAATTCTCGGGTCCAGATCAATCATTTGTTAAAGAAAGAAATGAACAGGCTCGAGTGCCTCAGCAGAATACTGATAAGAAACAGTGTCAGCTCTTTTTAACTGAGGACAAGAGCCAACTCAGAGATTTTATTTTTTGCCGCTTCTCATTCTTGGTAGAAGATTTTAGAAAATCTACCACCAAGGTGAACATGACAGAAGAAAAGTAAAAAGATGTTTCCTAGCAACTTATTTATGCTTCTTATGTGGCTTTTACTGAATATTTCTGCTTTGAATGGATTTTTTGTATTGTCAGATGCAGTGACAACATATTTTTCTTGTAATCTATTATCAGCATTATTAGTTGAACTTTTATTCAAGACTACACCATTGTAAATCTTCTGATTTAGCTTAACCAGGTCAAGGAATATGTGAGGGAGGTACAAGTTCATCACAAGCAAGGGACTAAAGTGAAAACAATGTTAAGAAAATGCAACTTACTTGTATTACAGTTGCTTTTAGTGCTGGGACTAAAGGACAAGCATATTATGAGTTATGAGAACTGTAAATAAGCACAGGTCTTTCATCACTACAGTAAGGGGAGAAAATGTTATTCCCATGATTAAACTTCTTAACTGCTTTCATTTACATTAATTACCTTCATGCCAATGACCTCACTTTGACACCTGCACCCAGTAATGCCCCAGTGCATCAGGAGCTCTCCAGCATTCACAAAACTCTGCTTTCAGCCACAAAAAAACACGCAAAAGGAAACAGCACTATAAATAGAGTCTGGAGCCTGATGATGGGGTCGAATACTATCAGACTGGTACTCTGTAAAAGCAGTTTTTACTCTGCAAATGATAAAGGGAATTATCTAGGAAAAGGTGCAGTGCACACTGAAAGTCACTGAAATTACATCCAGGGCAATGCTTAAACCAAAGCTTTACTGGTATCACTTTACTCTTTCTGGCACACACTGCTTAATGCCTTATCTCCGTTCACTCCTTGCCACTACAATTTATTGCCCCAGTCAAAGGTAACAAAACACCTTGGCTTTCCACAGAATTTAATGAGTGTTTCTCCAGCCTTTCCCAATGAACCTACATGGAAGTTTCAGTGGAACACTGATTGATATGCACCAATTCTCTCCCACATTACAAAGACGAGTCATATGCATTTGGAGAACGCGGTGCTATTTTCAGACGCGCCAAGTGACTCACTGTGATTCTACTTGAAGACACCAGAGTGACATACGAAATATGACCTCTACCAGTTAACAAATTCCCCCAGGTCCTGGTTTCCCATCAAATGTTCTTTTCTGATCATAGGGGACAGCAGTTTAACCTTGCCTCAAACAAGAGCCAGAGAAAACAGGCAGGGGGTATCACAGACAGACAAATTCCTTGCCTGCTTCTACCAACATTGTTATTCCTGTCTCTGCAGCAATGAGGGCTAACAGAGTGCTGCTCTCCAAGAGCTGCATCTCTGAGCCTCCTCTCCACAAAGTGACATCTGTGCTCTACAGAAACATCTTTACTTTTGCTCGCACTTCTCCCCAGCAGAATCTGTGCAGCAGCTCACACATAGAAGTGGCTCAGCCATGCTCTGGTTCTGTCCCCTCAGATGGTGAACATGACCTGGCTCAGCTTCTCAGCACCCATGAGGAACACTCCAGGTAAAACCTTCCCCTACATGCAATCCATACAGGCAGAGTACATTTCAAATGTCTGACATTGCTGAATGCTTCTTACGTAACTGACGTTCATTAATTAAGTAGCCTAATGTTTCAGTCTAGGTATTAGGTTAGATTCTTCTTGAGAGATTTTTCCTATATTAAGTGAATTCAGCTTCATTTTCTGTCAGGATGTATCAGCTGCAGGAAAATACACAGCCTCAGACCACTTTAAACTATCTCCCATAGCCTGACCTTCCTTCTCTTTTTTCCTCCCTTCTTTTTCCAATCTTGTTCCATTTTTCTAACAACTGTGTCACTTTCTTAGGATTATTAAAAAAAAAAAAAATTAAAAGTATTAAATTGTACATGTAGAAACAAAATTAATTAAAAATTATACTTTGTTCTGTGCACACACACAGAGTCACTACCTGTACCTCAAAAAGTGTGTGACAAATGGAACAAGACCTGGCTCTGGGACCTCAGCATGAGCAATAAACAGCTGCAAGGGCTTTCCACCTCGCTGAGCTCCTGGTGCTGATGCTAATTCCTCCTGGCTGAGTTATGGGCACAAGATTTACTTGCCACAGGTGGGCTGAATTTGTGTCTCATCCAAAGAAAACCCAAACTCAAGCCCTGCACTAGAAGGCACAGCTTCTCAGCCATGACAACATTCCTTGGGAGTTAATGTCTCTGCCCCTTGGAATTTAAGGCTGAATGACACCTTTTCCAAATCTCTGTTCATCACAACTACACCTGTGCATTGCCAGCCATGCATGACACAGAATTCCCACAAATGTATGTTTTTGATTATTCATAGCTTTTTTCCTGCTTCCTTAAACTGAGGCAGAGGGAATCCAAACTTCTTCAGAAAACAAACACATGAACCCAGTGTATTTGAAGTGCTGCTAGAAGTTTAGCAGTTTTAAAATTTAAAAAACAAAATTGCAAAACTCAACAAGGTTTGAATAAGTGACACAGAAACATTTTCATCACTGAAATTTTGGTGCTGGGGCAAGAGGATAGATTGTGCTGACAGAGCATATGAGAAAGTACATAGGTACAATATAGATATATATATATGTATAAACCCACATCTACTGGATTTTTCTGTGATATCACTGCATTCACAGATTTACATTTTAGCTCATTTATGAGAAAGTTCTGGCCATCAATGACTAATGGAGAAAGATTAATGCACTTTGTATCTGGAGAGTTGTTCTGTAGAGGAAGCTGCCACCTCCATGCACTGGGGGCTTTCAGAAACAGCTTCAGTGCATCAAAGCCTTTGCAGCCCCTTTTTGTCCAAAAATACGGTTTCTTTGCCAAAATGAAGATCAGTGGATCTTTAAAAGAGGCGTTCGCTTATTCAAGCAGAAGCCAAGGCATTATCCCCAGCCACCTGCTTTTGTTAGACAAATGGACATGGAGGCTCAAAAACTTGTATGAGCTCTGAACCCTCTGTCTCTCAAAAATGTTGTCTTATCCCAAATGTCACTGGCTACATGTCCTGAAGGTCACAGTCTCAAATCCAAGAAACAAAGACAACTTGCCATGATTGAATGTTTTCCATTTCCACAGCTTTACAAGCAGTGCATTTGTGCCTCAGTGCAGCTTTACTGGACATTATCCAGACAAGTCACTTCTTTCTCCAAGGTTATAGGTAATAACAAGGAACCACCTATAAATCAACCAAACAAGCTTTAAGAAATTTAAAGCAAACAAATTGATGAGTTGTGCCAGCAGTGATTTTACTGGTTCAGGTAATACCCATTTCCCAGCCTCCTTATTTCCTGTCATGAGAAAAGCACTGTATATTCAGTGTATAACAACCAGGGCTGTTACACTGCCCTTTCCTTTTCCATTTCCACAGAGGCTTATAAGATTAATGAGAAAGAAAAAACAAAACAAAACAAAACAAAAAAAAAAAAAAACCACACCACCAAACATACCAAAAAACCCCAAAACCAACAACAACAAAAAATAAACCAAAAAACCACAAACGGTAAAACAGTAGAGCAAGCAAATTAGACAACATGAATGAGTCAAACACGTTCAGTGTATTCCTTTCTTTCTGTCAGACCAAGCCACTGAAAATCTGGCAGTTGACTTTCACAGCCAAATTATTATGAAGCAAAAAAAAAAAAAAA
>VZRN01000356.1:3149278-3222209 GCA_013397935.1 Dasyornis broadbenti
GGGAACCTTGGCATATTGGAGCAGAGACTGAAGGAATTAAGCAATCTACCTGAAGGAAAAAGAAACACCATCAAGTTGCCACCGTGAGGCAGCTACACTCAGTGACAAACTACACACGAGCTCTCCCAACAACGGCCAGGCTCACACTCTCCTGAAAATGGACAGGGCACACAGTCAGCCACTGCAGCTCAGCTAATTACCTTTAAAGACAAGTCACACGCAAAACCAACACATTTCAGATGTATTTTTGGATAATGAGTCTGATTTTTTTTTTTCTTTTACAGGATAAGCCCATGAAGTTTGGGGTGATTTTCTGCTTCTTGTCGTGCCTGCTTTGCATTGTAAAACCAGTTTGAAATTTTGCAAGGAGATGGCTGCTCCTAACCCAGTGTTTCCCCTCAGAAAGTGGCAATTCATCAAAACTGAAGTGAGCAGAAACATTTAAAATAGATAAGACACATTACTTCTACTGATATTGCAACAACAGATTAAAGCCCCTAGCCCAGCCAAGTTGCATGCATGTGAGAAAGTCATTTAAATTCAATTTTTCCTACTTACAATATGTAAAAAAAGTTATTGACTCCTTCATTAGCAAGTTTCTGAACTATGCTAGTAAGCATAACTAGGTAAAAGATTTAGGTAAATGTTAAAAATCAGCCACATATTTTAATGCACTGTACCATGGATTTCAGAGTGAATCAAACATTCCCATGAGACAGGAAAGGGACACGTTCTTTGCTTACTACAGTCCTTGTTAACAATTTAATATACTGTGTCTAACAAAACACTTAAATCTAGAGCTTTGAGAGCAATATTAACAGACTTTTCTGGAACATAAAAAAAATATTGCCAGTAACAAGCCAGGAAATCAAGTCCTTCATCAGTAATATCTCTACACAGGAAAAAAATCCCAGTTTTTAACTGAAATATTTTATGACTTGGTCTATGACTTATGAGTTGGTACAGATTAATTTCAAATTACCAAATTTAATTTATTTCTTCTACCAAAAGTAAAAGATAGTATTTAAATGAGCATCTTTAGAAGGATAAGTCTCGGAAGTGAATAAGGCCACATCTAGATCCCCACGAAAAATAAACTGCTGGAACAGTCAAGCGTGACAAATGACAAGATCTGACTCATGGAGATCTCTCAAAGAGAGATCAACAACACAGCTGCTGGAACCACACTCATCACTACAAGTTTAGGAGATCCCAGACACAAGGAATAACTCAGACAAGAAATAGAAACACACAAAGAAAAAGAAAAATAATCTGAGTTTCTAAGCATATGACTTGAGCCAGCGTTGCAACAGAATCCCAAAAACACCAACAGCTTGATTCAAATTCCACTGGAATCAGTGGAGAAGCTCCCTTAAGCTTCAATAGTCTCTGATTTAGGCTTGTACTGAATTTTCTGTTCCCCAAGGTCTGCATCACTCCTAAGCACAATTTTGAGAACATTTGTCCAAGACCCACAAGGTACACAAGTTAAATATAAAGTACAGTTCTCAGACAGTAGGAATTCATGCCCTGGGTTTCACAAGTCATCTCCTTGTGTGACTTCTCACATAACACAAGCCACATCTAGAAAAGTCTGAAGAAGCCCTCACAGAATTTCAAGGTCCTTCCAACCACGTTTTTCAGCTGATGCCACTGTATTCTGCAGAAAGTGATTCAAAGCGCCCAGGCACAGACATTTGCATACAGCACCTCAGGCAACAGCAGCTGGTGAGCATTTCAGACGCACTGCTGATTTCTATTTAAAAAATCTGACAGCAAAGGGGTTTGTTATACATTTATTTAATCAATCAGTAGTGGGCATTCAGACACTGAAGCTGTCAAACAGCAGACATAAATAGAAGTGTAACTGCACTTCATTATAAGGTCTCATCAGGCTTATTGATGCTATTTGAATGAATGAATGCACTTCCCTCAGTATCCTGGTAACAGCGGCTCGAAAATATATTCTTTAATTTGAGATAAGCTTTTCCCACACAGGAAACATTTCACCTTGCAAGAAGGTAATGAACTTAAAAATAAATTCTGCCACACTGTGTAAAGAAAGGTACGGTAAGCTCTTGGGTGTTCATAGCATTTTAAAGTCTGGATTCTCCTCCAGTTACGGTATCTCCATCACAATGGGAGACTGTCATTCTCACCCTGAAATCTTTTTCTGGGATTGCACAATGTGTTCAGTAGATCCAATACAACTACACACAGACAGTGAAACATTTTGAGGATTTAGCAACAACTCAGGAAAAATATATCTGGAGTGGTCTGGAACACACATAACAAGGTTTTAATACTTCCTTCCAACTCAAATAAGAAATGGTTACAATATTTTTAATCATCATGCAGTATTTTATTTAATTAATTGATGTAAACACCAAATTAAATTCTCTGCCAATGAATTAAATTGAAACAAATGAAAATGCTTTGATGAAGGAAAGTTGGATAAGCCATGCAGGACAAATATTCAGACTGAAAGAATTAAAAGCGAGCAATAGATTTTGGTAGGCTGTTAAAGGTTTAATTAATTGTCTAGTCAAAAAGTATACAAGACTAAAACCATCTGTAATTCTGAAAAAAATTAAGGAAAAGGAAAGTGTAAAAGTCAGTAACATTTTCATTGAAAACAAATCCCTCCCATGTACACAGAAATAAACATTTACAACTAAACCACACAACACAGCACTTCCATCTGCGCCAGCGGTCCTGATACAAGTATTGACAGTCTTGTCTTACACCCTATACAAAGAAAAAAAATTAAAGAATAACAGAAAGTAATGTAATCCTTAAGTGCTGCATATCTAATTCAGATAAGAATCTGATTTTAAACACCGAGGGAAGGGTCTCATTTTGGAGATAGCTGTTTTCAAGAGGGACTGCTTGCCCTTGAGGAGCTGGCACAAGCTGTGCTTGTCAAATGCTCCAGCAGGAGATGGTGGATCCTATCTCCACGCAGAGTCTCTGGAGCTCATTGCTTCCAAAATGAGAATGCCAGAGCTAGAACATGGTCCAAACCCATTGTCCCTTCACATCAGCTCACAGAGGTGAAGTTGTGGAATAGAAGCAGCCTTCTGGATCACACTGGCAGCTGCCGTAACGGCCAGGAAGGATCTTAAAGTGAGAGGGCTTCTGGTGCTCCATAAACACAGCCCCTTAATAGCTACCATCTGTCTAATCAAAAACTTGATTGGACAGAAAGACTTTTACCATAACGTTAAGGGCGATGCAAATAAAAATAAGTCCTTCAAATTATTTGTATTTTTACTTCTGATTTTTTTCTTGCTGGGTTTTTCCACCAGTAGTTTAAAATCCCAATACGATAACATTCCTGAGCAGGGAGGTATTAAGAAAACTGCATTTATCAAACTAATGGTAGACCACTTTCAAGTTTAATGCATCTCTTTCTATGCTTGTTAAAATAATTACCTGGTCTTCTTACCACTTAATTGATCATTTACTCCTCTACAGGGATATTAAGAGTTATGAGAGCCAACACTAAGACAAAGAATCTCAGAACATAAACCCTCTTTTTTCACACTTTAAGGTGCTCTCTGAGCAAAGCAGATCAGGACACAACCATTAAGGGAACAAATTTTGCCACCTCTATTGAGAGATTTCTTCTACGTTGCTCTTCAGCAGCAGCTACCCACGTCACAGAGTGATTCAGTAAGACAACTTCCAGCAGGTTTTGTACTAAACACCTTTTGTTTAGCACAGATACACTGCTGTGGCCACAAGCAAAACATTAGACTTAATCCAAAGTGATACACGAAAAGAATGAAGGAGCTGAACTCCCAGCTTTGCTTTTTCATCCTTTGTATCTTCATTTCTGACCTGTGTTCACTGGAGAGAAAATCCCTGTTAGAAGGAAGTGAATGAAAGGAGGAACTGCCAAGGCACAAACAGAACACAAAGGCAACAGCCCCTTGCTCTCCTCAGGAAGAGCAGAGGGCACAGCCAGAAGGAGGGATGTGATGCTGAGGTACCTGTGTGGCTCCTCACATCAGCTGTCAACTCAGGGATGCTGCCAGGAGCTGCATCTCAACACTTGAGATGTGTGACAGAAAAACAGTGGTATCTAGATAGGGCTAGGCCAAGCAAGACTTCTAAGCTGTACATGCACAACTGAGATTCTCACCAGGCTGGTCTCATACTCTATTTCAGAGGAAAGCGGTCATAAAATAAGCACAGTTTAGCACAGAAATATATATATATATTTTTATATATATATTTATGTTGCTTTTTTGAGGGGTTTTTTGTTCTGTCTGATGTCTTCCAAAAGGAAGGAGAAACACAAAGTCCCATGTACTAATGATCCAAAGAGCCATGAACTGCAAAAAGGTAATCGGCTCGAAAAACCACCAGACACAGCAAGACTTGAGTTGGGCTTTGTAGCACAAAACTACACAGCTGATCTCTAATCCTCATTTCTGCCCGCCATGTATCCTCTGTACCCTCATCTTCCATACACCTTCATCCATCCTCTACCAGAAACAGCTACTTGTAGGAAAGCTGCCTCTCTTTTCAGATGAAAAATGGCCTAAATCACGGTCTTGCTCTCAGTATTTTATTTCAGGATACAGAGCTCAAAAAGAAAAAAAAAAAAAAAAACCCAAACTTGTATGACTACCACATCTGGAGCATGGGCAGGGGAAGAAACCAATGGTAACACTAGGAAATTCTCTTTCCAGATTTCTTGGAATAAAACTCCTATGTTCCAACTGAATCAGCTACTGTAACTGAGCCATTCCCCCACCTAGACTGTAATTCTCGGGCAGGTTCCTTTACCCATTGAAAAATATGGAGATTATTAACTTTTCTTTGAACATAATATCCTGGAATGGAAATTCATCACTTCACTTATGTACGATAGAAACGTGTTCAAAGGGAAACACCACCTGTTCCTAGCAGATGGTAAATTAGCATTGAAAAGGATCACCTGTACTGGAAACCCCCTGTTTCTAGCACCAAGAGGTAAAGCAGCACTGTGAGTCACAATGAAGCCTGTCTGATTTAGCACTATTGCTCCAGGAGCATGCTTGTGGTGGGTACTACTGTGTGTCCATTCTCTTTCGCTGCTGCCCGTTCATCAAACTTCCAAGAATTGTGCCGAGCCTGCAGCATGGCAAAACAGGCTTGGATGTAAGCCACGGCATTTACATGTATCCAGGACCCTTGCTGAGGAACTTCAGCACCTGCTACACTAACCCACTCCGGGATTTCCTTAGAAATACCTGTAGATATTTTTCTTGTAATCTTTTTCATTTTGCTCTTTTGAGGAAATCTCCAGAATCAAAATTGAGATTGATGCCATCACTGCTCTCATGCTTGATCTTCATCTGTAATGCCATCTGACAATCATGTGTGCAGCAAAAATTGGAAGTAACCATGAACAATGTAAACATCATCAATCTTTAATGAGGTCTTAATATGGGAAGCTTGTACTTGTCGGTGAGTCAGAGACCATATCCCTTTTCCACCAATCTCCAGCCCACAGTGAGTTACAATATTCGGAATTTTTTTCATTGCTATCAAGGCTGCAAGAAGGAATGAAGGATACTTCAGCACTTAAGGCACTTTTACTTTATTAAAAGCCTTTCTAATGTGAAAAACGCTCACACAGTCACTCTTGTGGCAGCTGCATTACCATTATTTTCACCACTCCAAATACAAAATGAGATTATGAAGGGGATTCAAGAGCTGGATTTAAATCCAATTCTGCAGCTTCTGAACGTGTGTTAATGTAATATTGTGGGATTTGGAGGTACAGCCCTCAATATCTTAATCTACAGCTTTTTCAAACATCTGGGTCATTGGCAATGTCACTGATGCTTTTATTCTAACTAAATCAAAGGGATAATCAGAAATATAATCCCTGACCAGTTACTTGCCTGCAAGTCACCAAAAATACACTTACAGCAATGACTCTGTCTTGCTGTGAAAGGCCTTGGTACAGCAGCTTGGATTAACCCTTTCAAAATAAGGGATGCAGTGCTGAAAGCACAAGCTGATGTTTTCAAGTCTGTCTGAATGACTCTGCAGAAACAAGGACTGGAGATAAAAAGGGGAAGCTGGCCTCAAACTGCCTCAGTAAACACCTGCCAAGACTGCATTCAGTAAGGGTAGACAATTCTTAAAAAATCAAATATGATTGCACATCTGATTCAGGCACTGCAACGAAGGGCTGAGCCTGGGCTTGCCAAGATGCAGCAGCCACAGCTGGAAACCCAGCTGTGGCCATAAACCAGCCTTGTGCTTGCCACCTGCAGGCTCCTGGCCAGCTGCACATCTCCCAGGGATAAACCCTGCACCTGGGCTCACCCTACAGAGCATTCAAACAGGGAGCAGGAGAGCTCTTCCCTCGGGGAAGTTCTTATCCTGCCTTGCTTTGACAATATCCTTTTAACAAAGGATACTTCTGGATTATTTTGGGGGCTTTTTCCCTACCTGATTGGGAAGGCTATCAGCAGTGTCACTGGGTTCTGTGTCCAGACACGGGCACAGAGTGGGAAAAGCACATCAGTTCAATTATAACTGAGCTGTGGGACTGAATCAAAGGTGAATCACTCAGCCACCGCAGACCTGAATGTTTGTGCAAATACTTCTAAAAGAAGCAAGCTCACCATACCAGTGCAAGAAAGCTGAACTCCCTAACATCAGCTAAACCGCAGAATCCTGATGATTTCCATGAACACAAAAACATCCCTCCTCTACCTGTGTCAAAAGCACACCAAGTATGCTCCAAAGAGCAAGCAAGTACTGCTGGTTCATTCCTCCATTTTACTGCATCTGGTTTTCATCCATTACTCTGCTCCAGAGCCGGGTAAAAAGAACAGTCAGGCAGCCTTCACTGCTCATGTTATCCTCTATCATCTTTTCCCTCACCTTCCCTGTCTTTGCCCTACCACCACCACTGCTTTTGGAGGACCTGCTCTCAGCTGCTCTCTGAGCCCTACCCAGTTCTATTAACTATTTCAAGACTCTGTAGAAGCGGAAGGAACAGGCAAGAAACAACAATAGCTCCACCAGGATAATGCAGCTGTGCCGTGGCTCTGTGGTTGTGCAGTGATGGACCACACCATGGGCTCACCTGCCCTGGGCAGGAACAGGGAACTGAGAAACCAGCAGCAACAGACACACTCTCATTTCTGTTTCAATCCATTCTGTTTTCCATCTTCCACTTCAGGGTCTTGGCAAAGGATGCGTCACTGAGCACATTATTCAAAGAAAGATTGAGTACACTGCCATGTAAATACTGCTATCATGTTTTATACTCTTACCTCCATTTTACGATTTTATATCAGCCCAGACTCTGTGGTTTTTATGGTGCCTATGGTACAATGAGGTGCCCACATGAAGTTAAAATTGATTCAACACCGTGTTTGTACAAATAGGACTTTCTGATATGAATTCTTTTGCATTAGTCCACATAATAGCTCACCAAGAAGATTCCATTGTGGTTTATTGTTAACATTCCCTGTGAAACCGGGGTAGAGGTAGAACCTTAGAATTCACATTGTATAAGGGAATGACACTAAGATGATTTTCAAGGCCTCACATCTCTGTGCACTCTCTTCAGACTGAAATTATATTAGCAATTACAATTGACATCATTGACCATTCTAATATTCTTTAGTGAGATAATATTATCAAAATGTCAATCATCTAAAATCTGAAGCATACCACCCTGTAGAAGTCTATACAAATCTCTGTGTTGCCATGGTCTCTCCCAAAAACCAGGTGAGATAACTTGGAAGTGCCAAAATGCTCTGAGTGCCCAAAATAACAGAAATCAAAGGATAAAACTACCACTAGAAGGAGGGAAACAAGCAAACTAAATCCCACTCTTTCAATTTGGTCTAATCAGAAACATGAAAATGAAATATAACAGAGTGATACATAAAAACTATGGATTTTTGCAAGTGGTGCTACAGCAACACCGTACCTCGTTAGTACAGAGGTTTGCTAATTGTTGCTCCCATCATTTGTCACCTTGTTAACACTGCAGATAATATGGAACTGCTTGGATTGGGGAATATGGTTCCACTCCTGCAGTATTAAAGTGGTTTGGCAACAACTTTCTGAATGGTTTTTGTCTTCTTTTCCTTTGGTTTATGGCAAAGGTCATCAAACCCTTGATGTTAAGATTTCTGCACAGATCATTTTTCCTCCCATTAAAAATTTCAAATTTAAGCCACATGCACCTTTTTCTTTCAGGAAGCAGGAATGAGAGGACTGGAAATTAAAATCTCAATATTCCATTTATTTCATTTTAACCTTAATAACAAGGCTTAGGCATAATATAATCTCCCCTGTCTCCCTTTGATTGGCTTCATATGACACAAACCAAACAGAACTCACTAAAAAATCTCTTGCCAATTCAATAGGCCCCTTGTTACCTACTAAGTGAGCATATTGTTGCAGCTAAATGTTTAAATAAGAAATTATTCAATATTTGAACAATCTGAAGATACCAATCCAGAATGAAATCCTGTAATGACAGGAAACCTTTTTTTTTTTTTTTTTTTGAGAGAGAGATTTATTTCTCTCNTTGAGAGAGAGATTGATTGCTCTCCTGTTCAAATTGCTAGCGTTTTATCAAGAACTGTTTCAACAATGGACTTGCAAAGCCTGGACCACAACTTGAAATGCATTGCAGCCTTTACTTTCTTAGGAGAAAATCCTTGAAGTGCTGCCTTTAGCAAAGTTGGTCTAGAGAAACTTTTCAATGTGTGCTTCACTGTCTCACAGTCCTTGCTAATGAACCATTCTCTTCCAGCTCAATTCCTACAGAAGACACTGAATTCCTGTTCAGGGGACACAGAAGAGCACTATGCCTTCCTGTGGTATGCCTTGAAAGTCTGTTTTTTCTTATTTTCAGAGAAAAATAAAGTTATTTAATTACTATGATATGTTATCAGAGACTAATTACGGGTATTATCTGTCCCTTCCACTTCTGGAGGACATTAAGGGAAAGACACCTTCCCTAGCTGACCACTGTGGTCAGCAAGGCATTGAGCTAAGGCAGAACCTCAGCTTCCTAAAGCAAACGGAAAATTAAAGTTAACATTAAATGCATGGCATGCTAGGGAAAATGAAAGGCCTTCCTGCTTCTCCTTGTCAAAGAATCACAGAAGTTGAAAGGGCCTCTGGAGAGCATTCATGTGAACCCACCCCTGTGCTCAGAGCGTAGAATGCGATGCAGTCATGAAAGGTTCAGGGCTTGGAATGGGCCTTAAAGTCCACCCAGACCCTGTCCCCTGCCCTGTGCAGGGACACCTCCCACTGGACCAGGCTGCTCCAGGCCTTATCCAAACAGGCTTTGAAGGCTGCCAGGGTTGGGCATCCACAACTTCTCTGGGCAACCTATGCCAGTGTCTCACCACCTCCCAGTAAAGAATCTCTTCCTGCAAGTGATTTCCCCTCAGCCCAGCAGCTACCTCGTGCTGAGTGCTGAACACTGACCCTCAGCTCCGTTCGGCTCTAAATCTGCCATCCCCTGAACTGTCTCCATTGTCTCTCTCTAATAGTCTGAATACAGAATATTACAACCCTACTCATTCTCTCTCAAGGTGAAAAAAATTTAATTTCCTTCATGCATAACTCAACACTCATATGTGAATGAAATATCTCTACAAAGAACCAGAGATTTCAGTTTAGACTGCTTATGTCCACCCACCAGCAGGAATGATGAGAGGTACAACTTGTACATCTATACTCTGTCACACAGATCTTTTTGTCTCTAGACATTTCTGTATTGTAATTTTCATCTCCAGAATCCTGCTTATCAGCCTGCCCAATATTTCAAATAAAAGATTTCTTATATTAAAGTCAGGCAAAGTTGAAAAAAAAAAAAAAAGTGGGGGGAGTTATCCCAATGGGTCTCTTTTGTGCAGCACAATGCAAGTGTAACTCTGGAATGCCTTCCACCTACTCCATCACAGGTTTGAGTGGCAGCTGCTCCAGTAAAACAATAGCAGCTCTGCAGATGCTGCTGCCAGACAATGGCTTGACACGCTGAACCACAGTTCAGCACAGTTACATTGTGCTCAAAACCTGATTGAAGTGATAATATTGGAATGACAGCTGGAATGCTTTTTATCTCCGTTTCTTACTGTGTTTCTGCATAACTTTCTACCTTACCTATGTTGAAACTGACTGACCATCCTACAGGCTTATAATAAAATAAAAGGGGGGTTTTACAATGGCTTCCCTTGCATTGTAAATCTCTTTAATGTAGATTTTCAAACCCTCCACCCAAGTGGGCCTCTTTTTTCAAATTGATGTTTAAATGTCTTTTATTGCTCAGTTTTCTGAGACCCTATAAGGCAGCACTGCTTTCACATCATGGACTAGACTGAGCAGAAAATACATTAATTTAGAGAAAATGAAGCCTGGCAAGACCTGTTACACCTCTGGGTAATGCCCCCCTCTAAAAAACCTAAGTACTACCATTAATTGAGTTTCTTAAGACTAAGGACATCTGTCTCTATGTATATATATTTATTGCCCCAAGCAGAAAAGAATTATGCATCCAGTATACAAACAACCAGCATTCAACAGTCAGAGAGCACTAAATACTAAAAAAAACTTTCAAAAATGGAAGTTTATCTACAATGTTTCTGTTGAATTTAGATCTTCTGATTGGAGTTATCTGTTTATCTTTTCATAGAAAAGCTAATCTGGAATATTGAGTTACACAAGTTTCAAATGCCACTTAATAATTATAATTATGATGAATAATCAACCAAATATACAATGGTTTGATTTGCCTGAATAACTCTGCATTTTGGTGGAAAAAGTGCTTTTTCTTCTAATTTCTCTATTTCAAGAACTTAATTTTTTTTTAGTTTGTCCATGTATTGTTTTCTCCTTTATTATGCTTTTTTAAGGTCAAATAATTATCTTTTTCTCCAGCCTTGAAAGTTGATTTTTTTTTTTTTTAACATAACAGTTCTATTTGGCCTACCCAGTAACAGGGCTTTGAATTTATGACCTTCAAAAAACCTTGCACAAATTAAACCACAAAGCTTTCCCTGATAAAGGTAATTAAAGATAGGGACCTACATGCTCAAAGGAATTGAGACCCTAAGCTACCACCAAAAGTAAAAGAATTTTAAAAACAGGTAGGAGTTAGCAGTCCTGGGCCTACTTATCCTTTTAATCACTGATGAAGATAAAAGAAATGAAGTCATTTACCTGATTATTCAAGTCAACCAGTGCTAAAATTATAACCCAGGTCTCCTGACATTCCTTCCAAACACACTGCATTTCAATACTACCTTTTCTTCACCATTTCTTAAAAAAATATGCAGATTAAAGCAGGTGAAGAAACTTGTAACCAGGTTCTGTTCAATACATGAAGATCCCCAGAAGGGTAAATTATGATATACATAGGATATGGAATTGTACAAGGCTGCACCAAGCTTTTTAAAGCTTGAGCTGAGAGGGAGGCACAGCTTGGCTAGGCCCTGCTAGAGCTACTGGGATCTAACTATTAGACCAATAAAAATCCATGCCTCAAACATGATTTTTGGTTGCCTCAGAGCTCCCAGGTTCATTTACCATCAGATCCGGCCACAGGTTCCACTTACTCAGTATTTACTGAACAATTACCTGGGTTTGGTACTGAAAAAAAATTGCAGAAAGGGGATTATGAGGAGGAAGGGTTAGTTATTGGTGCTATTTTTCATTCCCAGTTTTTAGAAAGGAACCCCAGAGCCATTCCTAGGAACTTTTAAGGGTACACACTGTAAAAGAAAAAGGCAAGCGAGCAGCTGTGAACTGCTTGCTTTACAAGCTCGTAAAACTATTGCCAATATTTCAGTGACCCAGAAAACAAAACTTTTACTGATATGGACATTTCTAAGAGCAGCAGAACTGACTCTGCTCTCTGGGATTTTAAGAAACAATCTGGTACCACACCAGGCTCTGTTCCCCACACCGCAAGCCTGAGCTCCACATGTTGTGTCTTTTCACATACATTTGGAATGCACCATATGGCAAAAGCAGCTTAGTTGTGGAGCTGGACTGCCCTTTTCTTCTCCTTCTCTCACACACAGGCACATTTTTCTCTTCTTCTTCCCTGTTATTTGTGGAAAGACGTTGCAATCCCCACAGCACTGCATTCTTCACAGCAAGAATCCTGTCTGCTTGCAAACGTCAACTGGTCTGTTAGCACAAAGAGGAAAAATGCAATGCCATCCGACTGGTTAAATAAATAAATGCCTTTTCCACAATTCTAAGTCATCCATTCCATGTGAAACTGCAGAGACCATCCTTCTGCTTGATTTATGATACCCTGTTAGCCACAGAATTACTTAGTAAAATCAGTTTGGCTTGATGTAAAATTCTGTCTCCTCACCAGGAGAAAAAAAAATAATGTAAGCCCCGCAAAAAGAAGACATTAATTTAGGAATAGTTGAGCTATCATTGACTTATCAAAATAAAGCTAGAGACATAAATCAATTCTACCGCCTGGACAAAGATAAATCAATAAGGCTCAGAAAGACATTATTGATTCCGTGGCCATCACTCAAAGGCTCTTCATTTGATTCCTCAGCCATCTGTTTAATTGAAATGATAATTCTGATAACTTCTGGTGGGCCCTCTGCATGTTGACTTTGATACAATGTTATTCAATCAAATACAGATGGCTGTGACCTCCAGTCAGTGAGAACCCTAAATGTGTTATCCACATGGATCAGCGTCGATAGATACATTTTGTTTTAAGCAAGATGCTTTTGTCTAAACTTTTTCTTACATGACCCTGAGCAAGCAAGTCTTTTGTTCAAACCATCCCCTAGTTCCAGCTAATTTCAACCCTTCCACTCACCAGCAGCTGGAGAGTAAACGAAACAGTTAAAAGAGTGTTTGGCATTCATCCTTCAAACATCCTTCCTCTATCTTAATTTCTGCACAGGGAATCATTTGCTTATATCTTCTCCTTGAGTTGTACCTATTCAGCGTAAAGACAGAAGCAGTGAAAAGTGTCTTTGGTACAGATATTGTGGTGGTTTTATGGATTTGTTACTCAAAATCTAACAGAATGAAAAACACTGTTCATCTGCAGTCTAAGATGGTGGTGCATTAGGATGTGTGGATTAATTCTATAAACCTAAGAAAAAGCACCGTACAGAATTATGCAGTGACTCTAGCGAGAATCTATAACCAATATTAAATTATTTCCTCGTTTTAGAGAGGTTCCTTGTCAAGTACTAAAATAGAGACCCAGATAGTTTTGTGTGACAACATCCAGGGGAGATATTTTCTGGTTTGCTCAAAAAGCAAGACAGAGCTCCTGGTGCACTACAGAATCTTATTCCTCCATAATTAAGCAAAATGCACTGTACTGCACTGCAGGAAGAAAGCAGCAACATATTGTACACTCTTCTTCTGGTGCTATAATTAGACAGCAGAACAAAAATGCACATCAGAAATCTGAGGACAACGACTGAAAATTGTTAAGCTGTCAAGTGCATTTGGCACAAGCTTTCCCCACCACAGTTAACTTCCTCCTAAACCAGAAGAGCTCGAAGGCATAAAATAATATACACCACAATTAAGACAGAAAGGTCAAAATTTGCAATTCTGCTACTTTGTTTTTAGCATACTGTAAGTACACAATAAAAATCAGGGCTACACCAGCCTGGAAGCCAGAGAAAATAGCTATATGATAAATCTAAAGGAGGTAACATCATAATACTTATGTTACTTTCCCTACTGGAACCATGCTACATTCATGTATTACACCAGCACTGAGAAATACAGAGTCATGTAAAGCAACACTAAGTTCTAGATTAATGGAATATATAGAAACAGAGTATTTCATAGTGGAAATGGTGTGCTATTTCTAAATAAAGGATCTAGAATCTAATCTAAGTAAAAATTAAACTATTGCATGTCCAGCTATAAACTGCTCTGTACCGCAAAATTGTACCCTGGCAGCATCCTTCTAAAGGACCGGAATGTGTGCTTTCCATATTATGGTGCAGCAGAACTAAGCAGGGAAAGTTTTTCAAATACAGATATTTGCTTGAAGAAATGACTTCTGAGAATGAAGGAAGACACAGCGGAGAGCTCTGGAAGCAGCTGCCTTCCCTTCAGCAGGAGGGACTCATCTCAGCAAGCACTTAGCACTGCCTTCAACGGGTCAGTGCCTGCCTGAGCAGCCTTGGAGAGAACATCCTGGAACTCTCCCGTGCTTCAGACTCTCCGTGAAGCATGCAAGCACCTGCTGTCTGTCAAACAATGAATTCCTTGTATCTGGGCTGAGCAGCCCAGAAAACTGTGAAGCAGAAAGCTGCAGGGAGTGAGGGGAATTGTGGATCACTCTTCAGAGGACAAGAGAACCTTTCTGACCAAAAGTCAACTTCAGACTTGTATTTGGTTGCAGGCTTGTCGTTCCTGCTCAGGAGGAAGTTGTGGTGAAGTTACAGCCCTGCCTTCTCCAAAATCATTGCTAAGGACAATATATTCCTTCCAGGAAACATGGAGGAAAGAATCCATGCGCACCTTAGGACTTCCACTGTCAGAGCAATAAAGTGGCTCCAAGATAACGAGTTCTTCACACAAATTCTCCCTTTCCACACCCATCAAAAAGTCAGAAGGTACCAAACCTTCATACTTTCACAATATTCTTTAGAAGAGGACCGAAAGAGGGATTTTTTTCCTGCAGAAAAAGGGCTCCAGCCTGTTGGCAGGAGTTTTAGCCTGCACTGGAGCCAGCTATTAGATACTGTTGAACTAATCTTGCTTTCTTATGACACTGTCCACTGTAGAGCCCCATGTCAGCACAAATGAGAAATTATACTTTCTGCAGCGATCCTACATTTTAACAGCATTTCCTGGTAGCAGCAAATACAGTTAGAGGAGAATTTGCTTAGAGAAGCAGGGACCGAAGAAAACCCGCACGCTTTTTCACCCCCATTTTCAGTGTCTGTAATTGAAGTAACAACATTTCGGTGTATAATGCTGGCCCAGCACACCAATAAATTTTGTAGCTGGAGGGTAGATGATAACTTAGTACCATAGCACAAACTACTTGCAACACAGCTACTTCCCATTAACATCAATTAATATGCTATTTACGACCAGCAACACACTTTACTTATAGAGCTAAAATAACTAAACCAAGTCATGTAAGGAGGCATTCTTTTAACAAAGAAAATACCCCTGAGGAGTTTTTAATTCCAGTCCTAATTTATGTGTCTGTCATGAGGAAAAAACTTGAAAGAAGTTATTTTTCCATATATGAAGCCTATCAGCTGCCTATTACTGACACAGTTTATGATTTTTAATACTGCTATAGTTCATCAGGGAATAAAGTGTCTCAAAGATGGGAAGGGGACAGAGAACACTATATAATCAGTATTCTAAGTAAGTACCATTGTGTTAAATAGCCTTCTCACTCTCTTTGGTATAGAAAATTGAATTTGAAAAGCAAATACAGAGGCAGAGAGTAGCAAAAAATTGTTCTGCCTAGAATACAGAATGCAATCATATCCAATTAAAGTCAATAACTATCATTTGGCGACGCAAGCCTAGGAAAGAACAATTTGTACAACAAACATTTTGATAAATAATTTTTCATATAAATTTACCTTTTTCTCTAGCTATTGATTACCATTACAGAGCAGGGAATATTGACATGTGCATGAAACCATAACGAGCTAAAATCAAGCTTCAGATAGAGTATCTCTGGTTTGTCTCCGTGCTTGGCATTAAACAGAAATGCTCAGGTTCTGCAATGGATTCTGTAACTGGCTCTACCACAGAGCTGTCAAGGTTGACTAACCATCCAAGACATCATTCCCCTGTAATCTCCCTGAGAAGCTGTGACAGTGCAGAGATGCCAGGCTGTGAAGGGGATTTACCTCCCAGCCAGGTTCTGCTGATTACTGGGCTTCTGGGCCACCCTGGCTTCGCATACAAGAAAACAAAATCACAGTAGAAACTTTAAATCACACCAGCTCATTGGCAGAGATTGAGGGATCAAGTTTTCTTACTGTCAAAGTCCTGAGCTTTCCTTCAGTTTCCCCATTCTCACCAGTGCCTGGGGGCTGTTCATCCTCCATGGGATAAAGGGCCTTACAATTCAAAATTAAGCTCATAATGTACCATTTAAAATTGTAATCCCTGTACACACAATCCAGATTATCTTTCAATTCATCTGGGAGAAAGAAAGCATTTGTTCAATTGTTATTAACAGTAAGTTCACTACAAAATAATTTGAGACTCTTAAACTAAAGACTAGTAAATTGATACAAATTCTAACAAAAAAAAAACCACACTACTGAAAAGTTGAGAATAAGTTTTCATAAAGATCTCATTAAAAATGATTCTTATGTCTGTTTTTACAAATATTTTAAGAAACATTATGAAAATTCATACAAGAATGTTGTTTCAAAGCAAAGTAATATTTTAACTGTGAAAAACCCCTCCCTTTCTAATTCATGTGACCAGATGAACAGCTAAAAAGTATAACACCAAGCTAGTCTTTATAGACTAAAAAAAAACCTAAAATAAAAATAAAATTTTAAAAAAATAAACAAACACACACGAAAATCAGAGGAAAGAAAACAGAAGGCATTACAGAAACGGTGACTGCTGGGGAACACACCAGTACACTGTTTAAGGAAAATGTGCTCAAAAGTTGGTTTACAGAAAACATTCTGATTCTGTCAGTCTGGTCCTTTCTATGAAGAATAATATTCTCCAGCTCTACACATGGGTCCTTCTCCTCTTTCCAGCTCTTCTGCCCAGAAGGCCTGGTGAAGGAATTAGTAAAGGACTTTTGGCACCCTTTTGGAAAGGACGCTATCAGAACAACAGAGGCCTGCAATTAATTTCATGGATGAGCTAAAGCATAACGTGTTCTCATCCTACATCTCTCCCAAAGAAACCTTCCCTCACAACAATCCTTTTGGCTGAGCCGGATAATATTCCTCCTGGATTATCCCATGGTGGTTTTACAGCAGCAGAGGAAGCTGAGGCGTTACGCTGCTAACAGAGCTGCAAATCATAGCAACACAGAACGGTTTGGGTTGGAGGGGACCTCTAGAGGTCACCTAGTACACACCCCCTGCACGGAGCAGGGGCATCTTCAGCTGGGTCAGGTTGCTCAGAGACAAGGGATCTCCATCCGATCCATTTCTGTTTGAAGACACAGATTCTGAAGTTCCACCTCTGTCACACCAGTAAAGAATTGCAGTGCAGATTTGTGCCGTGTTTCCAAGCAAACTCAAAGACACCTAAATCCATCCCTCCAGCTGATGAGTCTGTTTGGCAGGACACAACATTTAAATAAATGCGTGGTGGTTCAATCTGTGCTTCACAATGAACTTTAAGAGATGTAGTAACCAAGGGATAACCCCAGGCATTCACAAACCCTTGGACAGTTTACCGTTCTACTTAAATTAAATATTCATTTATTCAGGTCTTAAGCTTTGGGAAGGTTCTTATTAACAAGAACAAACAATGCAAGTACAAAATTGTACTGAGAAGTACTGATAAGATGGGGGCATTTTAAGGCCTGTATCCCATTTAAATATGACCATTTCATGACCAAACTCCAGAGTTTAGTTTTGCCCTGGAAAATAGGTTCAATATTACACCTAGATAATGCAAATGTCTGCCAATACAAAAATATATTATGAGTTTACAGGAACACATTCATTTCACTGATGTATATGGAATTACAGTTCCGTAGGAATGCTTGGATTCCAGGCTGATATAATTACAGGATGGGGGGGAATATCCTATTTAAAAAAAAAAAACAAACACATTGTTTTTTTTCCCAGTGTTACTTACTAACCAAGAAAATACGGATAACATTGTACACCTTAGGTGATCAGACACACCACATCCTACAGCAAAAGACAGATGAGGAATTGCTGTGGGCCTAATACCCTGCCCTGACACACAGAGCCTGGCTCAGCTCCTGCAATACAGCAGACCTCTGACAAGTTACTGAATCTCACAGCAGGAGAGTAATTGGGAATCGGCTGGCTAGAAAACAATTCCATTGGTGGGGGAGGCAGGGGGAATAGTGATAATTTAGCCCTTCTTTTGCTCTATCAAGACAGAGCTGAGTTCATTGCAAAGGCCAGAAAGACACACCCGTGTGCCCCTCAACAGCCCGAGGCTTTGGCACTCAGGCTCATGTGGAGGATGGAAGTTTAGGTAATGTCTGATTAGAGCCTTGAAACTTGAGCTTAGCTTATGTCACATCTTAATGACCGAATTCTGGGTTCTTCTGAGCCTCCCTTTCCCAACACCAACAGCCCACCTTGATATCAAGACACCATTTTTTTTTTTTTCAACAAAGCGATGAGAAAACCCCTGGAGAAACCCCCTGTAATCAGTCACTGTGTCTTTGCCTGGTGTCTTTCCAAGGGCCCTCAGATGCCACAACAGTACAAACAGGAAAAGATGCCCAAATTCTTGGGAGCAATTAAAAAAAAAATTAATTCTAAGGAACACTGTAAATATAGACACAAGCACTGTGATAAGGATGAGTCCATGTAGGATTTTCCAGCTGAGCAAGTCAAATCCTTTGGACGTTGTACAAATTATATATAATTTAATGAGGGCTATGCTGGGCCACATTAATCCTCAGAACATGATACAAGAAGGCTACTACATGATTTTTAAACCTCAGCATCTGAGACTTCTCAAGAACATAAGGCCTCCCATCGAGTTCTTTTAAAATGTTTATTCAACAGCAACAGTCTTTTGGGACTCAAAAACTGGTTTCAGGACTGACTTCAAATTTCTGGCCCCTTTACAAGATTATTTCTCACAATGTCACTTCGTCTCTGAGAATCACAGCTCTCAGTAAGGAAATGAAAATTGAACTCAGAGTTTGTTTTATCTAATCCTTTGACAAACACTGGTTAAAGTACTCTTGGTCCCCATACCTCTCATACTTAGGATTATGCTGTCCTTACCCATAAACAGACAGAAGTTGACCAAATCATGCTTCCTAAAAGTCTCCAGAGAGAATCTTATCATAAACCAGGCCAGTCACAGATGGTAAAAGAGACATCGACTTGAAAACTCAGTGCCTCCTGAGGGAATACACAGGTTCCTAAGTGCCCAGATTTTCAACTAGCACCTGCCCAACACCAAGTATGTTTATTGTAAGCAGTGAAAAAGCCGCATAAAATACACTAATCAAATGTATCTTATGCCCCAAAATGACTTCAAGGCCAAGCCTAGCAAAGGACACAGACTCTTGTCCTTTTTCATGCAAATGTGAGATTTGACAATTCCTCTTTGGAAAGTAACGTCCTAGAAGTAGACAACCACACAACAAAGCTGCTGTGCACTTTATTTTGGGTCTAGTTCAGGGTTCGGGGCTTTAAATTCTTTTAGAAAATTTGTAAGGTGTGCAGTATTGAACATGCTGGAAAGCCCACCTCATAGGGAAATTTTTGTCCTTTTTTCTTGGAAAAGAAAAAATAGAAAATTGGTTCATCCTTTTGAAGAAGCCTCTCAACTTTGCAAGTGAAGAATTTACGCTTGGAGAAACCCAAACAATTTCCCATAAAACAAAAGCTGAGTGCGTACATGTGACACTGCCTCATCAGTTCTAACATTTTCTTTATTTCCATAATTACACACCATTTTTCAAATAAAACAACATGATCTGTGCCTTTCTGTATCCTTAGATAAGAGCATAGTGTCTACTGCTGGGTGCTATACAGACAAGCAGAATTCATTAGAGCTGTTTAAACAAAAAGAACACAGAGATCAGTTTTTCCTACAGCTTAAACAAAACAAAAAGGATGAAAATTTGCAGCTTTTTGTCACCTACATAATTTTGAAGCCAAGTTAACTCTGTATTTTAAATGACGGTGGCTCTGCTACTAGCTCAAAAAAAAATTTCACTCTGTAACTGTTAGTTATTAAAATAAATACCTTAGAGAAATGAGATCATATAAAGAATTTAGCTTATTAAAAATATTCTGGACTATTATTATAATGGAAATGATATAAAAATACAGGATTGCGAGATGCGGCATCTTCATTTCTATAAAATGGATATCATGTTATAGTCTCTTTTGTTTAATTTTGCCAAGTCTTAATGTTTGTCCTCTCTGAAAGGACAGGACAGAAGGAAATACGTCATGTGTAATAAAACATTCAAATTTAATGCCCCTTTGTTATTCTTGTTTCAACACATTTGCAATGGATATATGTGAAATATTTAAACCAAGATGTTTATGGAAACAAATACAAAAACAAAGATCTTTCCATAACACAGAAATCAGTGCGAGATGAATTTCTGCAAATAAACTTAGCATGTGGCCTCCTCACATTACAACATCTGGAAAAAACCTCTTTTCTAAGCTCTTCTGAATTTCCTGATCTTTATTAAATATCCCCCTTCCTCCCACCATATCGCCCTCCCCAGTCCTTAAAAATTCTATTTCCTAAATTTTCCTTTTCTTTGGTCTGACAAACATTAGTCAAGGTGGATTACAGATTATTTTATTCCCTTCATTTTTAAGAGACTTTCCTGCTGGCACTTGACTGATGTAATAATGTTGTTGGTCTTAAAGTTTTAAGCCTCTAGAAAATACTGTAAAAAGAAACATCAACTTTCAAAAAGTTGTATTTAATAAAAATTTGGGAAAAAAAAGGAAAGAAGGGACTATCTGAAGGGGTGAACTGAATGCTGAGATACAGCCCATCCTCTGAGAAGCTACAAAGCTGGTGTCAATCACAGGAGAGAAGGCAGAATGGAAGAAATCCATCTAGCATGTTAATGAAACCATATCTACTGCAATGAGAAAATCTGGCAAGTGCCATTATTGCATTATTGGAACATGAGAAATTCCAGAGAACAGAGAAGAAAATGGAAGGAGAGGAACCAAAAAAGTTTTGGAAGGCAAACAAATGGAGAATGAACAAATTACTTGAAGTGGGTTGACATGTCCCCTCAGCAAAATGATAGAAAAGCTGATAATAGCTACATATCAAAAATAATTAAAGATTAATGATGGCAGCCAACATTGCTCTACAGTCCCATTTCTTATTCAGACCTGCCCTTTTTTTGTGAGAACACAATAGGGACAATACTTTAACTACACATAAAGAAATTGTAGCTACCTTACAGTGCTTCACAACTTTCAGATAAAATTAGTGGAATATGTAATGGTAATTTCTACTAAATTTACAATTAAATCAGATTAATTTAGTTTTTGAGAGCATATTGGGGGTAGAGAAGAGGCGAACCTAAAAAAAAAAAAAAATTATTAGTTTGTAATGCACCATCCCATAACAGCATTTAGTCAGTTAATTAAATCTGAGTCCTTCACTAACCCAACTGAGCAACTCTCCTACTGTCATGCACTCTGCAGCCTCGACTGAATTCCTTCCTTTCCCAGTCAAAATTTGTCAGCTTTGTCTTGTTACTGGGATGTCTTTCAGCAGTGTCTATGAGTCCATCTTCATTTTTTTACTTTAGGAACTTTCTTTTCACATTTTACCACACTGAGATTGATCTATGAGTGATAAAAAAGAAGTCTTTTGAAATTTCTGTGGGTTTTTTTCTTTTTTAATTCTGTTTAAAAGGCATCACTCCACGTCAAATATGTGTGTAACACTATTCCCATGTCTCCCATATGGTTTCATAATTAGCCTACTCTAACAGAATGAGCAAAATATACTGCAGGTTTTCAGCTACTTAAGAGTCTGCTGTCATCAGAAGTTAGGCTAACCTCTGAATATCTCCTTTTCGCTGGCCAATACTGCTTATAAATTAAAATTGAAGCTGTGTTTAAGATCTGATGAGCCTTCTGACTATTTGGTTCTTCCATTGAGAGTTTTGTTTTCCAAATTTCCTTTGCTCTTGTCGGCACATCGTTCAGAGATTCATTAAGGAAATTTGGTGGAAGGCATCAGCTTTCTTCAGTGTCTAAATTCAACATGGCTACTGCTAAGTATGAACTTCCACAGGGCACATTAACAACTTGCAAAGTACAGGTCCTGTGAACTCACCACAGGGTGAGTCCTTTCAAGAAAATATTATGTCCACTCCTGTATTAATTTAATAAACATGAAACTAAAAAATAAGAAGGTTTTACCTCACAGCAAGAAATTTGACAAATTCCATGCATCTCATTAATCAGAAGATACTGAAAAGCATTCAACAACAGGGGAAAAAATCTGATAGCAGATGGTTCTTGAAGCACAAAGGCTAGGAAAAAGGAGAGCTGAGAGCTGAAGCGAGACAAGTTTCCGCAGAAGCAAAGCATTTCTTTTCAAATTAGCAGCTGGGAAAACTAGGCATGGGAATCATTTCCCTTGTGATGAGGGGGAAATCTTTACTATTCCAAGCCTGCACAAAGAGAGAGGAGCAGCCTGGAAGATGTTCACTCTGTTACACTCAGTCACCACAGCTCCCTCATCTACTTCTGCTCATCCCTTAAATAACATGGATGTCTCGTGATGACTTTATACAATGCTACTCTCTATCACCTGCGAGGTGGAACTTTGAGGGCCAAGATTTATAGATGGCTCTAAAATACTGAGACACAAACAGTTTGACAGCCAGGCTAAGGTTGCAGGTAGAACTCTGTTTAAGAAGTTTGTAACAGAACCTATCTTTATGGAGAAGAAAAAGAAGAAAAAACACAAAATAAACTTCTTTTTTTTTTCTGAATGACTACAAGTTGGTCTGGGGCCCAGATCAGAATTATTATTGCTCTAATGCCTTTTAACTTGTGCAGAATTCATTTAAAATATTCCAAATAAACACTGGGATAGTGGGGTAAAAGAGAGCAGAAGAAAAGAAACTGATTTTGGAAAGCTCCCTTTGCTTTCAGGGTGATGAAACAATCCTCTGGATGACAAATATGTGTATCAGTATTCCCCCACAATAAGTCAGGCTCTTCAGGTGTTCCTGTTATCTTCACCTTTACTCCAGATCCACATAAAATTACTTTGGAATACACAAAGATGCAAAGGAAAATGATGCTCCTGGTTTTTCACATCAGCAGCAGAACTGACCCTTTAATAAAAACTTTTCCTTGTAATCAAAATTTGACTATTCTTTATCATATGCTAATAGCAGCCAAAGTAGCATTTTCCTGTTGGCACTGTAACACACCTACAGTTCGGTCAAGATTTCCACTGTAGAAACAGTCACTGGAGGTTTATATCTCAGCTCTTTTCTAGTCACACAGGGTTACAGTTGAAACAAAACTTGCCAGCCCACATGCATGTTCTGTGTTAAAAAAAAAAAAAGAGGGGTGGGGAAGGAAAAAAACAGGTGGGAATTGAATTAACTGATCAATATCCTAACATGCAGATGTGTGTGACTATGGCTCAAATCCTGCAGCCAGAACCTGCCAGACCACCACAGCTTGAACAGGTCAGATCTGGAGGTAAGAATCCAAATATCTGAAGATGTGGGAAAAACAAATCTAAGCTTATTGCTAGAATAAATGTTTGTCTTTATAGAGATATGCAGCAGAACACCCTTATCATTAAATCTGTTATTCTATCACACAACAAATTTACCCTAATTGAGAATTCCTTTGATACTAGGAATTGTTCTATATGGAAACAATTAAGCTACTAGCTGGAGTAATTTAAGGCAGTCCTGAGACTAATCTCAGCTCCATCTAGGGCTACCAGACTGTTCTTGCTCAAAAGTACATGAAGTCTATTTGACATATTTGAAAGATTATCCCACAGCCTGCTTTCACATGCACCAAGAAGCTCCAAAAAGGAAAGAGTTAATTACTTGTGCCCAAGTCACTGTAGTGATAACTGTGTTTTATTGGTAGCAATAGACCACAATCGTTTGTGACCTGTCCAAACAGCTTTTTAACTGAAAGGAGGAATGTTAGATGGGACACAAAGCTGCTCCATTGACTTCTGAATCGTTGCTTTCCTCTTACAGCTTCCAGAAGTCTATAGAAATAGAACGGAATGAACCAGGGAAAAGACCATTGTAATGAGTACCATATTTAATATTTTTTCCCCTTTAGTATTTAAGTAGATAAGTTATGAGAGTTCTCACAGAAAACAAGATGGTATTTTACTCATAAAAGTGTCAAATTTGCTCATATTTTACCTAGGAAACAGAGAATTCAGCATGAGTTAAAATATAATTTGGAATTAGTCAAGCCTTTTACTGACTTTTAAAATTGCCTAAATCATTAGATACCATCCAGTGAGTAAATAATGGATTAAAAGCACTCCTTGTTTCCAATTTTTATGAAAGCACGGTTATGACAGATCCGCCTCCATCAGTTTCCTCACTCTCACCCTTAACACTCAAATATTTATTATGCCAGCTGACATTTCCAGCAGCACAGCTCCCTCCAGCCTGTGTCTGGTGCTCAGAATCAAGGTCTCCCTCTCAGAGAAGGCAGCAGTGAGCAGCAATTCTCACACTGAGAACAGCAGTGCAGTTAATTCTCCCAGCAGCCTCTCTGCATTTGTGCCGAAAGGGCCGGAGGAACTCTTGGGCCTGTAAATGTCTTGGCGTCTCCAGATACGAGTGAACTTTAGTCCAAAAATAACATCCTTCCCTGAGCATTTGGACACTAATATCCGTGAAGTCAAGTTGCCATCTCCTAAATGAATACATTGGCAATCCAAAGCTACCAAGAGAAAGAAGAGAAGAAAAACATTTCAGTCTTGAAGAGGGAGCTGGGCCCTAATTGCCACCCAGCTATTAAGTGATCTTGGTGCCAGATCTTATGGTATCCATATGTTTTCCCACTGTCAAGACAGTGCAGTAATGCCAAACTTCTTTTCAAAAAGTGCTTTGAGAACTACTGATGAAAAAGGCAACATAAAAGCAAAATGTTTATTATTATTTCAATTATTTGACAGTAAATACGGTCCCTTAAGATATATTTGTTCCTGTTGAGGGATTTTAATTCTTGCTGTCTACTGCCAAATCTATGCCACCTGGGTTTTGTTTTGTTTATTAAGGAGGAGTAGGTATAAGAGGATTTAAAATAAGACATTTTCCACAATAAATGACAGGCACAGTATAGCGCCTGGTTTATAGAGACCTAAATTTCTGACTCTTCTAGGAAACATTAAGGAGGCTTGGCACAAGAAGGAAATACTTTTTAAAACGAGGAGCTGTTGATCCGAAAACAGAGTGCTTTGCTTTGGTTGCTGGAAGTCACGCTCACAACTCTTTTGACTCAAGTCCTGTTGCAGCAGAACACGCAACCCCAAGATATCAAAATACAAATGTATTCCACCAGGAAGGTTCTTTGCCTTCACTGGTCTGCTGTGGCTGTGGTTTAACACAAGTTGGTTGGGAAGCCTAATTCCAATCACCTTTGCTTTAGAGAAAACCCAGAAACAATTAACAGGAAGTCACAAGCGCTATACAGATTTATAATTACTAGGATGAGAATCCAGACAGTTTGTTTATTTGCATAAGATCAAAGAGAATTTTCCAGAATGGCAATACAGAGAAAGTCTGAAAGGAAATGAAGTAGCAAAGAAAACGATGAATCCCAACTTGAGGAAATAAGATGTAAGGAAGGACTGAAATAAAATCTAAAAGTTGAAGTGAAGAAAACCAACATCTCTGTTCAACAATACTTTGTGAAATAACTAGAGAATTGAGCATAGCTAGATTGTTTAGACAGCAAATCTATTGTTCAGTGCTAAATTCAGGGTAATTTAATCCCCAAACTGAATGCGATTCTGTAATAGCAACAGACGCATTTCAATTAACTCATTCATTTCTCTTCCTGAACTATTGTTCAGAGGAAAGTGAAGATGTTGGTATCCTCCCAGCACATCTGTTTCATGCAGTAAAAAAGTGGCTGAATTCTTCACAGATGATCCTCAAAATTCTCTTACAAAACCTCCTAATTCTCTAAATTATGATTTCTTAGATTATATAGGCACTAATTCTACATTTTCTTAAACCACAAAAGCACATAGAGCAATGAAGCTGAAAATTTTAATTTAAATATCTCAGCAGGAAAATAATTCCAAATGAGATTCTGAAAGGTATTTCATTATTTTCACAGGTATTTTCCTGCTAAGGGAAGAGACTCTGTTCCTGGAGAATTTTCACCTAAATGCCCCCCTCCTACCTTCTCCTTGTAGATTAAGAGTTGTTAAAAGGAATGAAAAATTGGGGCAGTTAGGAAACCAGACAAAGCAAGGCCACATATAACTTAACAGAATGGGCATGGAGATTCTGCCCAGAGACAATAAAATGTCTGCTCCACTCTGGTGGAGGTTTCCTTTTTTTAAGGTTTCCATTATGCAAGGAAACTTTTGTCAAAACAAGAGTGTGTGTGGCCTCGCGAACACAGAAGGCTGCGAGTCTGCTCTGCCCAATTCTTGGCAAGGTCTCCGTGCACAGGACTGGGTGACGTTACCCTGGCTGTCCCACATCCGAGGACGGTCCCCTAACAACAAATAAAGTATGAGTCAGTCTCTGCTTAGAAAACACATGGCAAAGGGAGCTAAGCTGAAATGGAAACATTTCCACAAGAGCTCTTCTGCTCTAAGTACCTAGATCAGATCTTAGTACTTTACACAGAAGATAAATCTCCATAGTTTTTACATACTAAAAAAAAAAAAAAAAGCAAAACCATGTTAAAACGGCACCACACTCAAAATGTTCCAGAGGTTTATGTATTCCCTTGGGATTGGTAAAACATTAACAATTTGAAAGGGAAGAACACACAGGGTGCGATGTCCTCATGGATCAGTGCTTATACCACGTAACAGGAAACATCTTGCTTATGCACAAAGACTGCAGTGGCGAATTAAGGAGTTTAATTTTTAGTTATTTTAAAGTGAAATCTGCAGCTGTGCCTCAGCCCAGACTTGTATGTATGTTTCTGTCTCGGAAGGAGGAAGGGGAACAAGAAGCAAGCACTGAGATAAGAGTCAGGCAACAAAATACGTCTACCTGCATTTTTGTACTGATGCCATTTTTTCAAGGGTTAATCTTGGCAGCTCTCAAGAAAACTGCCTCGTTTGTGTGGTCTGAACAACTCTCGAGCTAACTCATTAATTGCACTCAATCCATCGTGACGGCAAAAACGTTGGATCAGAAACTTCATTTGTAAAATGGATAATCACATAGAGAATTTTAGGGGAAAGCACTAAATAAATTCCCTTATAACTGTTGCAGGCAACTACCTTTAATTTTTTGTACCCTTGTGTGAACCCCTTATCTGTATAAGGACAGTGACTGCTCATGGCTGTTGCATCTCCAACTTTGTCCAAAAGACACCCCAAACCTTTCAAAATCAGTCCAGAGACAAGTGACACATTCCATAGGTGGTGGAATGTCCCTGCCACTCATCCTCCACCATTCCTCTCATGCCTGAAGGCAGAACTACAGCTCTCCTACCCGGTGTATGTGTCCCATGTCTTTGGAACACTTTCATTTCCATTAAACTTCAAGGAATTTTGCAAGTCTCTGAACTCTTCCCACTGCTTTTCCACCCCTTCAGCAGAGCAGAAAACACACTTGCGTTCCACAAGTTATAAACGGATTCATAAGAAAACTCTTGACTTGCTGTGGAAAGTGGTTTTTCATGCAGGGGAAGCACATGCTTTCTGAAGCTACCTCAGTGAGACTTTGTCTGATGTATGACCCACCTTCCAGGGAAAAAAAAAAAAAAGAAAAAAAAGGGGTGTTTCCATTTAAAATGTTATCTTATGTCTTTTGGCAGCCCCCTGAACTTCTGAGTTGCTAACACATCACTTCTTTCACAGGAGAAGCTTCTCAGAGCTGTTTTGTGATGGCTTTTGTGAGCAATCAGCAGCACAACACACTGCTGTAAATCCATGGCTAGAGTTTTGAGTCCAGCTAAAATTACAAATAAAACAGAACTAGAGGCTAGAGCAATAACAAAATCCACAGACATGATTACCACATGTTTCCAGTCTGTAGGACAGACAGAGGAGGACGCAGAACCCAGCATGAATACAGAGCACAGCAGAGCACAGCTATGGCTGTCTCTATCCCATAGCTCTGCTCTCTTCCCATTCCAAAGCTTTACTTATATCCACAGAAATTAAAAAACAACTCTATGTTCCATATGGTTAAAAGGTCTCCATATCTAAGGATTTAACCTCGTTACAGCACAATCTACTATCGCATTTCAACTGAGGAGAAACAATGCTGTCGTTGTAGCAGAAATAACACCTTGGTCCTGCACCCTGAAAATGTGCATTCCGAAGCTGGTGTTGCACTCCAAGAGACGGGGAGGAGAGCAGATGAACAGTGGAAATGAACTCGCTCACGAAGCTTCTGCTGCTTTCTGTAGGAAAAACTGGAATACCAGCCACAAGTACTTCATGAATTTTCTCCTACTGAAAGGACTTGTTTTGTTGTTGTTAGATTTGGGTTGGAATGGGTGGTTTTCGTTTTTTTTTGTCGGCTTTTTTTTTCAGAAAGCAGTTTCCTCATGGTTCGTTCATATTCTGTTTTCTGGGTAATAATCTGATAAGAACATCCTGGATATCTGGTTAAAACAGTACCCTTGGCCATCTGCAAACACAGATCATTGCTGAAAAAATCCTGGTGCACACTCAAATATTATTAAGGGCACCAACATTCATCAGAGTTCCACAGTCAAGACCTGTCTCTAATGGCTGGAGAATTGGGATGTGGAGGGTTTTGTTCTCGGAAGAAAAATACAGGGCTTTTCCAAAACAGCATGGAATGAAATGAAAACTAAAGAGATGAAGTGTTGAAATCTACAGAGCAGTAATTCTAGCTTTAGTCACTGACTTGTGACTCGCAATCACAGCAGTTATTGGGAATAAAGCCATATTTTTTGATTCAAATGCTTTCCAATCACGCTGTAGCTACGTTGACCCTGCAGAAAGGGATGTGTGAGCACATGGGAAAGAAGAGCCACAATTCTTGAGACAGGGGCCTTATAAATCAGGATGACTTTTGAAGTGCTGTGTCAATGCACACAAAACTGACACTCGTGTGAAAATGAGAGCACATACTTATTAGAGAGGAAGCACCAACACAGAGAAAAAGACAAAAATCACAGGAAAAAAGAAATCACTACAACTTTTTGCATTGGTCTAAGGTTTTAATTGAGGAGCTGGTAGATTTTAATTAACTTTTTTGTCATACCCTTTTTACCGCTTTTTGTACCTGTTTCTTTTCTAAGCTCTAAATAGGAACAAAGGGCCTGGAATTGCAGAGTATTCCCACCCCATTTAAGAGCAGTTCCATCCACTTCTGGAAAATGAAGCGATTTGCAAAGTTAACAGAAAGGGTGACGAATGCAAACCACCTAAGAGCTCAGTGCCTCAGGGAACTGTCCATCTCTAGTTGGTACCAAAACACGTTCCTCCATGGGCAAGGGCATGAGAAACAGCAGCAATTCCCTTTCAGTTAAGTACTGTATGACCAGAGAATAGCTATATTTAAAAAAAAAAGTTACATTTTATTAAAAAGCACATTCTTACTTTGTTTTACATGGCTTAGATTGTAAAAAAGGTTACTCAGAAATAAATCCTGTGGCTTGCACTTGTGGAATCTCTAAACAGGCAGAATCTCTAAAGCAGAATTAGATTTTGTTTTTTTCAAGTAACTAAGAATCAGGTTTTAGAGACTTTACGGGTAGACCCTTAATGCCTAATGACACCAACTGATGTCTTGAAGGGGTTCAGAAATACTTCAGTTAGCTATCTATGGTCAGGAGAGTGAAACACTGAACTTCTGAAAAGCCTGTTTGTGTGCTTTTTTCAGGTGACCACATATTTTGAAAATCTGTCCCCAAATTACTAAAGCTCCAGGTCCATTTAGAAACAAATGGAGCATGATTCTTAGGAAGCTAAAAAGGCTTTTCATTCAAGTTTTAAACCAAAGCTTGAACCATTAAAGTTACTCATGCTCTTCCAATCCTGTAAGCATTCATGCACTATTTCTTCATGGGCCTGCTTTTACAGCACAAGCATTTTGAAGTGCAAGCACTCTTTCATATCTAAGCATTTAAAATTTCATACAGCACTAAATAACTGAAAATCTGTATTTAAACACAGTAAGTAGAGTATTTCTTTTAAAACTCAACTTTGAAAACCTAAACATATTTCATTAAGTGTTATTTCTCCTCTTTTACTAGACGGTCAAGTGAAAACCTGGAACAATTCACTGTCGTAGACTAATTTTGTTTCTATAATTGTGTTACAGCATACTTTGCCAAATTGTAATACTAATAAATGGCAATAAACTGTTCCTGTCTGATACTGACAATCCCAAACATGAATTAATTGAAATCTTACTACACATTTACATTCACCTTCCACAGTTTAGTTCTTCTAAGTGGATGATAAACAGGAAAATACAACTTTCACATCATTCAAAACGCAGGAGGGAGGGAAGGAAAGAAGAAAACACATGAGTTATTCTATCTTTGGATAATTACTCTGAAAACACTGAAATCCTGAATGTGTAAATACTTCTGATCCTCAGCAGTTTGGTTGACAGGACAGTGAAGGGCACCATACCTGCCGCAGACTCTCAGCTTGCTGATCTCTAGGAAAGGTTGTTCTTGGCTACATCGCTGCCACAGGGCTACACATCATCGTGTTAAGCTCTTTAATACAATTTCTGGCAACAGGACTCCAGGAGATCAATAGCGCTGCTTCCTAGGCCCTAAACCTGCTTTTAGTGATTTACTGTATCGTCAATGGCCAATAAACCAAAATGCTGACGTGTCATCTCTTCCCCGTGAGATTTGTCTCTATGTTTTCCTTTCACCCTGTTGAGGAAAAAGCTTTATGAATGGAAAACATGCATGGTAAGTAATTCAACCCGTCAATCTCAAAGCAGATAGGGACCGTGAAGGACCAAAATTCATTCCAAATTAAATGTATCCCCTTTGCATTAAGAAACTTCAAACACTGACAGGCATGGGTGTAACTCAGCATTCCACTGCCCATCCCCTCAGTCCCGTCTTCAGACTGGGTGGTGATCACGGGTCATATTATTCTGTGTGTACAAGTGTGAAAAATAAAACAAAAAGCCATGAATAATACAAAAAATACATTCACTAAATTGTCGTGGAATTCCGTCTCACTTCCGCGTTTGTTCCATAGCATAGAAATAGAAATATGATAATATTTTAATATTAATTTTAGGAAGCGCAAAACATCACAAGATGTAATTAGCAAAAAAAAAATGAAAGTGTTCTATGTAGTCATACATTCCCAAACTATTTTAGCAGAATTCAGTTGAGAGAATGTAAAGCCTGTGTGACATGAAAATACCTATGGAACAAAAAGCTCCCTGCAGAATTCAACCTAATCAGCTAACCAGGCAAGAGTCTGACAAACAGGTTTCCTTTTAAAAAGCAATGATGGGAAGTGGTAAAAAGTCATTTTCTACCATCCCAGTTCTGCCTGCAGCGCTATTCTGCAGGGGGGCAGTGCCATGCAAGTCTGATGACACTTTACATGAAAGCACTTAAACCCAGTGAAGACCATCATTCAGAAGCCCTGTACAACCTGTTTTTTCTTTACAAGTATTTATCCGATAATAGGTGAGTAGCTTTTAACATTGTGGTAAGAACACTCTCACTTTTTCCAATGAGGATTCACTTTGCTCTGACAAGGGTCAGCTTTAAAGCTTGTCTTGGTGCCCAGTAGCAGCTGCCCAGTATTAACACATTAATTGTCACAAAACCGCTTTGGAAAAAGTTTATATAGAACAAAAACAAACAAACAGAAAGTCCTGGCAGGAAAATAAGCATCGCTGCAGAAACATGAGTTGGTATAATGGAATCATCCCATGAACACAAGGTAGACGAGGTCTATGTTTCTTGTATTGTTTTCATAAAGCCAGAGTTTTGCTTGGATAAATTACACTGAAAGGGATGCAAAACAGAATATCACACTGAAAGACAATAAAAGTAACTCCAGTGTCTTGACCGTACCTGTAGCTGCTGGAGGATTTCACTCACTCAGAGATGCTGAGATAATGCGGTGTATCTTGGACAAGTCTGCACCAGTTTGCTTTGTTTCTACTGAAAATATCTCTACAGCACATTTCTGCCTTTCCTTCCTGCCTTTGCAGGCTCTTCTGTAGAGACTGAAAAAATAAGGAATACTTCCCCAAATTTTCTGGAAATGGCCAAGTTGTTTATCCCCGCTTATAGAATAAGTTAAAAAGTTTCCCTTAATCATAAACAAAAGCTAAGGATTGAATTTTTCCACAATAGTAAACCCTGGCTTAATTCTGCTCCCGCTGGAGAAGTTTATTTCATTGTATTTACACAAAGCTCAGTATAAATATCTTTAAAATCCAGTCCCCTGATTAGTATAGACAGGAAAAGAAATGTGGAAAATGGAAGTAATCTACGGAAGCAATACATGTGAATCAATAATGCCAACCAGTATTTATGGATCTCATTATCTCAACATGTGCTTTTTAGGATCATTTTAAATTACTATTAAAAATAGCCACAGGTACATTTAAAATTAATATTTTAGAGTTCAAATGGTCTGCATTTGCCAGTGCAGAGATGCATTTGTTATATAGCTCTATTAACTAAAGGAACAAAAGGTATTGCAAAATATAATAGCGTTCTGCGGAAGAAGAGATTTCTACAGGAAAATGATTCAATTATTCTAAATCAATTATTACAGGAACAGCTACATAGCTCTATATCAATCTCCTTATGTGTTTCTAATTCTTTTGTCTGCTACCTGTGGATATTTAATTGGAATTAACGTAGAAAAATATATCCCACTGGGAACAAGTTTGAAATAGTTTGGATCATTTTTCTTGCTCTAACTTCTTGTGAGACGCACATAGGGACAAGTCAAAGGCATCACCTCGTGCAAGCAACAGCAGTCAGCAACAAGTTTTAAACATAGCTCCAGGCTCCTCTGTGTGGGACAGCTGGATTGGCCACGGACATCACCCTGTGGAAGAAACCTGCACCAAGCGTAGCACCAGAGCTCTGCGTCCAGCAAATTTGACAGCCGTTATTTGATCAGGAGTCTTCAAACAGACTAGCAAAGCCTTTCCGAAAGGAAAGCAGACTGTTCAGCCCTGTCAGCAAGAGAAGTAAGGGCATTTTTCTTCAGCATAGATGCAGACCATATGATCAAGAGGCGCAAGAGACACCTCAGACATCAGAGTATTTCTGCCTCTGAAGCCAGCTTTGCAGGTTCCTGCCAGACTCACCAGCCACGGGGACACAACATGTTCGTCCAAAGCCTGTACTGAGAGAAACGAGATCCGACTGTATCTGATAAGCATCTGCTAACAGACCACAAGAAGAGGAGCACAACAGTGAGCACTTCCTCTTTCTTTTATCAGAAGAGATTGTCTCCATGCCTCTCCCAGACCTTCCACTTCTCTGGAAGCATCAAAGGAGCTATGAAATTAATTACAGGGACAGCTGCTTCTTGGCTGAGAACATACCAAGGTCCTGCTCTACCTACCAGCCACATACAGCATGAATTATGGGGAAAAGAAAAAGAAAGGAGAAAAGCTTCATACAGCAGCAGCTCATCCACTTCCATTTCTCTAAAGAGATCAAATTTTATTCCTGTTGGTCCTTCTGTCAGTCTCAAAGGGTAAAAAAGAGGCCTTGATATATCTCTGGCAGGCCTCATGATGAAAAGGCTCCGTGAAATCCCTCAGATTTAGGGCATTCCCAGAAGGCTGAGCAGCAGCCATTACAAATGGTTAAGAAAAGAAACAGGTAAAGAAAGAGGGACAAGAGGAAGAGGGAAAGGAAGCACTAAGGAGACAAAAGAGCAGTTGAAAACAAAATGATATTATTCATTTGCATGCTATACTGGAAAATCTCAATCTTACTCTGACATCCTGAGGTAAGAAAAAAAAGAAAAAGGAAGGTCTTAGGGTGCATCATTAACATAACTGGTAACACTGGAAAAAAGCTTGGGAGGAGGGAGAGAACTAGACACCAATATGTCTCAGTCAAGCTGTGTCAATGCAAAAAATATTAGAAATGACTAGTTGCCTCTAACAGAGCATTTCTTGCGGTCTCATCTGCCTTCTAAAGGGGCAGCCGACACTTAGAAAGTAGCATCACCGATAGAATCAACAGGGTTGCAGTGAGAGAGACAGGCTTTGAATGGAGATGATTAAAAAAGGAGAGAGTGGCATTTCTACTATCAATAGAGCCTTGATATTTCCCAGCCTGCAGCCCCAGTGCCCTGGTGAGCTGAACACCGAGCCCTTGCCGCGTGTACTGCTGTTTGCTGGCACTGATGGCTACATCCAGTACACACACTGCCAGCCTAGTTATTTTAATTTATGCCACAACACTTATTCTCAGAAAAAAACAAACTTAACAACTTCATTTGCACCACGCTGAAGGCACGCAAGCTTCCGTGAATCTAAAAAGTACCACGCTGGTGTTCATATTAATGAAGTTACAAAATATTTCATTAGCACATCTTGGAGTATGAATAATTTCTCACAGAATTTCACTTGGCAGCCTCCTCCTCCCATGTGGCCCATCAAGATAGTGCCTTATCTTTTAACTTCTAGAAAATGGGACTTGCAAAGGATGATTGAAAGGCCAGAGTTGTTTATTCTGGAGGAGAGAGTGAAGGGGCTGTGTGACTATAACCTCCAAGTGTGCAAAGGGCTGGTGAACAGAAGGGGATGTGCAGCTTCCCATGTGTTTTGTGTATGAAACAGTAAGGAAAAGGATTAAGCATAAGGCAGAGATTTCTAAACACAGAGACAGAACAACAGATTGCTTCAGAAATTTATGGAGTCTCCATCGTGGGTAATCTTTAAAGACAGCTTAGACAAACAACTAAAGCAGTGCACAGTTCAGTGGGAGCCTCCTTGGACTGTCTGTTTACTAAATTCCCATCTTTTCACCCATATTTCTGTACAATTCATACAACTGTGCCAGATATTGGAAAAAGTAGCTCTAATCAATTTATATTTAATGGCATTTATGTAGCATGAAGTAGTCGGAAATGCAAAAAGCAGAGAAACACAGCCTTGACAAGATACAGAACCCCTCTGTGCAAATCAAAAGTCCAGGGGCTGCATTTCTCTGTACACAAATACATTCTTCAACGGGCATGATTGCAGTGTTGTTCTCCCCTTCTAGGCCATCCCTAAAACAGGAATTGCAGTCACTTCTCTTTCAGACCAATTGCACTGCCCATGCATATCACACATTCATCACCAGCTTCTGCACCAGCTTTTCATGGCCTGCCTTCAGGCAGTAGACAAAATACCCAAAACGCAGCACGGCACAGGATGGTGATAGAATGGCTTATTTTTCTTCAAGCGATCTGTTGTTATTGCAGACTTACAAAGCTCTTAGGTGTGTGTGTATAACCACAGTCTTTTTTTTTTTTTCAACCAGTCTAGGTTTGCATTCATTCTCCTAAAAAACTTCATTTAACACGGGTTGGGGGAGAAGAGACTGTATTGCAAATTAAAATGTTTCTAGGAAAACTTTCTTCTCTTCAGCACAAGAACGAGTGGAAAATCCAGTGAGATCCAGCCCACATCTTTATTTGACCCTACTGCCTTGTTTAACCTGAGTTATTGGACAGAAATCCAAATTAGAGCATAAAGGCTAACCAGGGATGTGTTCATGACCTCACAACTAAACTGCACAAATAATTGAAATTGGCACCACATATCCTACCCATTAGAAGCAGGAAAATGATCTCCAAACTCTTTGGAGTCCATAATAAAGCCAAATACCAGAAGCCAGCAGCATCCAATGGGACAGACAGCCATCATCCTCCTGTGTCCTTTCTTCTCTCCTCTGGCTGTGAAGTTTTAATGTGTAACCTCCATTTAATCATCACCTTTGTCTCCTCTGCATAAGGGAATGTCAAGAACAGCTTTTATTACTGCAAATTTATTTCCCTCTTGATAAGCTCTCAGCCAAGAGGCAAATCAACAATCTGAGTTTGATTTCCCTTCTTCACCCCAGACTAATAGTACTATAACTACAGTCAGGTCCAAACCTCTATTAAAATTAAATCTACCCCTGTGCCCAATAAGTGCCTCTAGCAGGACAAAATAAATCTAGGTGACTATGAGTAAGGAAATCATGTCGCAAAAAAAAAAAACTGAAAATACCTGTCAGTCCACAAGAACAAGTGGTCTCTCTCTTGAACCCAGTTCATATACAGTCTCCAGCCACAAGGAATTTTTTTGGCTCCCCTTCAAACCTACTTCAGCAGCAAAACAGACTATAATATTTCTGTACCTAGGAAAGCATTTTAAAGTCTTTTCCTAACCTTCAAACCAGAGTTCAGAGATGTTGTCTGGACCTAACTCATTTCCTACAGCTTGGCAAGTTTGAGATGCCCCATGCACTGAGCCCGACAAACCTTCAGAGCTGCTGTGGCTCCCATCCATCCATCCATCCTCCCTGGATCAGAAGCAGCATCCCCTTGGATGGCCAGAGGAGAATCCTGGCCACATCCACACTGCTCTGACCAACTGCTGCTTAACAGCCAGGAATATCGCAGCTGCACAGGGAAACTGCTGCAAGGGAGAGGAAAAATCCTGAGCTTTCTAACATCACCCAACAGCTCCTGAATCAAATGAAATCTTTTCCATTGCTACAAAGGAGTTGATGGGAAAGAGCCCAAATATCTCCTATAATCGCAAATGTTATTCTAACTAGAAAATTCACTATAAAGTCACTTGTGACTTATGGGATATTTTATGTCATGCCACTGTAATGATATTATAGTGCTCAGGTAAATATATACAGAGAGAAAGTTTAGCTCATTTTTTTTTATGTTTAAAATGTGCCTTACTAGTTAAGTCTTCCACCCCAAGATGTGGAATGTTCATCTTGCTGGAAAACATGAGGTTAATCCAGCTCTAGAACAGAACACAAAAGAAAACAGAAGAGGAAAACAGCCTTCTGTGACATGCAACTACAGAGTGTGAATAAGTGAGATCTGGGTTACTTAAAACAGCACAGTGCTGCCACTTTGACGCATTCACAAATCATGAGCCAGATCCCTAGGAATTCCAAACATGGCTTAAGAATCATGAATTTTACAAAATTAAAATAGTGTGGATTTCCTGTTATTTCCTATGTGTACTTAAGCCATCGGGATGACATTTCAAACTACATTTCCCTTATGGCACTCTTGGCTAAAAATGATTTCTCCTTTATTTTACTTTTACACTGAAAGTGAGAAGGGCTGGCACCATGGCACAGATGTGCTTGAGAAGGGGAGGCTTGGGAGAAGACACCTCTGCTGTTTGGAAAAAAACAGAATAATGAATGAAACAAAAAATGAGTGTTGAGGGAATAGACCCTTACAGGAATAATCAAGCTTCTTGCTCCTCTGCCTGTTGCTGTGTTTCAGCATAAGTTTTAATTGTGGGAAATTACTGCAGTACAACAGATAGAAATGGTGAACTAAACAACCACGCCAGAGAGAGCAAGAGAGGTTTTGTAGAGTCCCCAGATGACTGGTGTTATCAGCTAAGTCCTATAAAATTCACTCTGTCTTGTATCACAATAGGTTTCCTGGGAAAGATATTCCAAAGACCCCCAGAGGAAACAACGTGCGTGTGTATCTGCTCTGCTGATATCTCTTTGTTCCAAGCACTCACACACAAGTTGCTTAAGGGCAAAGAAGAGGTTAAGAAATAGCATAACTAAACACCCAAAATTATTTCCATGAAACTCAATTTTTCTTAGTAAGAAAATAAACTCTTAATCAAAACCAGTATGCCTGTGCTTTTAATTATATCCCCTAACTGTGAGAAGAGCGATTTAGCATCATGCACTACGATATTAGACTGACCTTCAGAATCAAAATGATATTAAAATGTGATCAATCTTCGAAGACTAATTAAGGAGCACCGAGAAGGTGCTCCTTAGGTGTGTAAATAAATCTTCCTGACTCTCAAAGCAGGCCAGCGATTCCCAGGGTGCACAGACTTCATCCCCTCCCTCACCTCTGAGTCTCTGCATTTGTGCCCTGCCCTTGCCTTGGCCCTGCCTGCTCCAGTGTCACTGATGGGCCCCAGTCTGAGCTCCTGCAGCTTCCTTGGCTCACCATTCCCAGCTGCTCACAGCCTTTCCTCTTCCACCTTATTGCTACAAAGGAAGTGGTGTTGTCCCTTTACTAGAGGGGACAATCCAATGCATAAGAGCTAAATCCAAAAGCCTACATACTTCATGTACCTAAATCCAAAAGTCTTCACACTTCATGTACCTAAACCCAAAAGCCTACACGTTTCATGTACCTAAAGCTCACCTGTGACCCTTGAAGTTGTATAAGAAACAGTCTGGATCAGAATCAGTGCTGATGCTTTCATCAGGAGCTCCAACCCACTTCTGAATCTGTTTCTAACATCTCCTAAATAATGCCATCAGCTGTGTGGGATATTGCTTATGCTTTTCTCAACATCTTGAAATCTCATTTCTATACTGAAATTATCAAGAAGTGACATGTCTACTGAGACAGTGCCTTCTTCACCAGCAAAGTGCTGATTGGAATTTTTAATTGAGTAAATACTTGCAGCTGACTACTGTACTTTGATCCAGCCTTCAGAGATGTTCCTTGGTTAAATCAGACATACTCTATCTTCTTTCAAAATACGACCAGGCATAAAGAATGCCCTGGAGCTGACAACTCAAAAGAAACAAATGCAATCACTAAGCAATGGCTAAAACAAACAGGTAGCCAACATATTTTGTGACGGAGAAAATGGCTGGATTTCTCCAGGGCAACTCCATCCCCTGGAGTCATTATCACATAAGGGCATTCTTGTTACATCGAGTACCTAGTGTTTTCATATTCTGTGAGGACTTTATTTAACTGACACCTAGAAAAATAAACTATATCACCACCAACCTGGATACCTGGCTTTGAATTGTCTTTCCTTTTTCCAGACCCGTTTCAAGAGACTCTGAATGAGCTATCAACAGGCATGATGAGATGGCACAGCTCACAGAATGCACCTCTTGAAGAGATGATGGCATTTCTGCTGTGCCAGACCACACCAAATTAAACCCATCATCCCTTCAAACCTGCATCCCAAGGAACAGGCACCTTGCCACTCCAGCAGATGAGCCAGGAGTGCACACAGCCAAGAGACATTGATATGTGCATTAAATGTTTTTGAGGGCAAGGTTCCCAACCCAGGATAATTAATTAGCTATCAAGGATGCTCTGCCCATACGCAAAAGGTATCATGTAGGCCTGTAACAGCTTAGCTTTCAAAAACAAAACCTCATAGCATCTATGAAAAGCAAAGGAGAGGCTAAATCCATCATGGTAACAAAGCCCTGTGAAGACATTTCTAACAACATCCTCCTTCCCCTTAAGCTGCCAGAAGCCAGGTGTATTGGAGGAACACAGGACAAGTCCTAAAGTCAGATCCACTTAGTGCAGAGAACAGCAACGTAAAAACACCCAGTCAATAAATTCAGAGTCACCTGAAGAAATAAATATAAACTAAGTTTTGATGTTTGTTTTTCTCTTTTGGGTTTTTTTCCTCAAGAGATTTATTTTCACTTTATCTAAGTAGAGCTGAACAAAACCCCTTCCTTCCGTCAGTGATTTCAGTCCATTTGCACAGGACATTCTAAAGCAGGCACATATAATTACACAAACAGAGCGTGAGGAGTCCATTTCAAGTCCATTTCCAACTCTCCCATCTACTCATGGGAAGTTAGGGTCACACAATGCTGACCTGATTTTGCACCCAGGCAGAACCAACTGCTTTAACCCATGTAAACTGCTCCACAAACCAGGGAACTCTGACACTCCCCCATTTCTCATCTTAACTTTTTGGGGTTGTTTGCGCTCTAGGGCAGACTTCAGGTGTTTATTTCCCTCTTCCTTGAATTTCCACTTGTTGCATTCCTCTGATTCCATCCCTTGGATTATGGCAACTGTAGTGTGTTTAGAGATCCCAAAAGCAAGACTCATAAGACCATTATTTTTGTATGGACTTGATGTCTGAAGATAGACTTTTCTCGTTGGCAAAGGTGGACAAAAGGATACCTGAATACCCTCTCCAGCTACTGGATTCAAAGGATTAGTGATAGTAGGTGTCACAAAAGTTCTGTGTGTGCCTAGAAGCATCAGGGAAAGAAAAAAAAAAATTAAAAATCAGTGCATTATTTACAAAGCATCCATGTTTTTCCTTAGAATTATCAGGATTTTTCTAATGGAAGTGCTGAGGTTGACTAAATCAGTACAATTTATCAAGGCAGTGTTACAAACACAAAAGCTCTCCAGGCACTATATTTAGGCTCAACAAGCATCAGACTGCGATTCGCAGGCGTCGCCAAACCTCATCACAGTGGAAACATTGATTGTGCCCCATTCCAGATGTTATTAATGTTTTCTGGAGGCCTGCTGCTGCCAGCAAGCAAGAGCTCTTCTCTGCAGCGGCTCAATCAGCTGACATGATACGGCTGCAGATGTTCCAAAACAGCTGTTGTTTTAAAAAGAACTAACTTTGTGAAAACTACAGCTGTTTTTCACATAACTTTTAAGCAGCTCTTGACTATAGAGCCAGCTGTGTGTTCTGGTGGTTGGTGACCATGGATGCTGCACAGGAAATTATCCACCCCAAAAGAGTAACAGTTGATTTGCAGCAAGCAAAACTAATTTTAGGTAGCCTCAAATCTAGCGGTCCAGCCTATTCCATTCTTAGATGTAAGAGCAAAAGGGATGGCCAAGGAACCAGAAGACACATTTGCCGAATGTTTGGAAGTCCCAAATCGCAGTAAAGACCCCAAGGCAGCTCTCTTCAGTGCATGATCACTTACTGAAAATCTGTGCTCAGACCTTGCTGCTCCTCTTCCACAAAACACCCTGCAGCTTTCAGCTGGCAGGGCTAGAATCCCTTGCTGGGACTCAAGAATATGCAAGGATGACCTGCTTATCATGGTCTCCAAAGTCTCCAATTCCTTTGTCTTGCCCTGAAAACTTGAGGAGCAGACTTTCCAACCAGGATCTGCAGTTTGTGACCAGAAACTCTGATCAGACTGTCCTGCCTTCCTCACATCACTAGATATGGAGGAAATTGTAAAACTCACATGTAGAAAAGACTACTTACACTATTAAAAAAAAAAAACGGAACACACATCAGAATTGCATCTTTGGCTAGTACAAACTAATGTAGTTCCATTAACTGGGTACTTTGCCCTCCAGGAAATCTGTAACTCTAAAAACTTTCACCAAATAATACCTCACCACAGACAGTGGCATTACCCACAGATGCCTGTCACTTTCTTTCAGTAAGAAGGCAGTAAACAGCAGAAGAGCTGGCAACATTGAGGGACTGAAACGAAAGGAGACTGAAGGGGTTTTTTTCTTTAAACAATTAAAGAGATTGAGTTCTAACTTCAGAAAAATCTTTTTCTTGATAAAAGTTGGAAGATGGGATGTGGGCTGAGCTTTATCCCAACCCTAGCACTATATGGGATAGTGGTATTGTGTGGTTTAAGAATCCAGGTTAGGCATCCTGCTTCACTGTGCACTCAAGAGGAAAGGCAGGTGCTCCTAGAGACCAAGTCAGAACAGAGGAATTATTATCTCTGAAGTGATAGGGACTCCAGAGACTTGCTTTGTCCAGCATTCTGAGAGCACAACTTCCATGTGTAAGGAGCAAACAACACCTGTCCTCTACCCCTGATCCTAAGGCTCCTGACAAAATCCACAAACGGCAGGGTGCTTGGTGCAGCCAGTCAACTTTCAAGCACTCTAAGGAGTCTCACATGGGCTGCTGATACTGGGATATTGAAAAGTAACTCACAGCAATTAGCAAAGAATTAAAGAAAACCTCTACCTGTCTCTACCGCAGCTTTCGCCAAGCCTCATCTGCTATGACACTTGTGTCTTTTGAAGGTGTGCTCTGATATCAATAGCAGAGAGATGAAACACAAAATGTTATCATTAATCACTAATAATAATTTCTTACTTATTAAAGGCAGTAATTTGAGAAAAGCTGCTAACATGCAATTACTGCATGCAATTTTTAGACTTTAGTACAGAAGTGCAGTTCAGTCTAGAAGTTTAATTCATGAAAGATATCAGGATCCAGGGAGGAAGAATTTAGACCACAAGTCATAGCCAACAACAGGTGGAAGTACAGTTATCAAGATTCCCTCTCACCTCAGGCAGAACAGACAGGCAGATTTCCTCACCACTTTGGCAAAGCATAATGGAAGAACAGAGACATAAAATTAATTTGAGTTTCTCTGTTAGGTTAAAGGTACAAAAATTCATGCACGCAGCATTTTAACTTTGGTGAAACAGAGTTTGATTGGCAGTCTCCCAATAATTAAGATTGCTGGCCATCCATCTATAACCCATTTTAGGCTTAGTACATGTTCCTTTTGATCACGTTGATCAGGCACAACAGGTTTGAACACTGGTGATATTTTCCTCTCAATGAAGCAATGAAGACACAGCAGAATTCACATTGGACATCAGCCAGAGAAATTACCAGGATGAGGTACTAGTGTTTTGTGAAATGAAGACAAGAGGTATCTTATTTCCCTCCAAGACTATTGCATATCGGTCTAAAAACTTAAGAGAATTAGGGCTTAGCAGTAGAGCAATCCAAACGAAACACATGATGCAGCTGGTTTTGTGATTTCACTTCTTGGCCAGAAGGTTTTTTTGCAAAATCAGCCCTTTCTTGATAATTAAAAATCTTCAGCCAGTCATAGCAACAGATTAGATAATCCAGGTGCTTGACATTCCTGCAGGACTTCTTCTAAACCTTAGCAAAATACAATAAACTAACACTTTTTTTTTTCTACCAGAACCCATTGTAGATCTGTCCTCCAAAAGGAACTTACTATTACTAGAGCTTAGGTTTGTCAGCAGTTGCATATTAAAAAATGCCTGCGTTAGAGACAAAGTGTTTTCCATTTCCTATTCCTGCCTGCCCTGAGACTGGAGGCTCTGCCAGCGGAGTAGAAGCCAGTGATTGGATGTGGTCTCCCCAGTCCTTGTGGCTAGACCAGGGGAATGCACAAGCTGTTCGGACAACTTCCATGCTGAAAGAAGGATTAAGCTTCTCTGTATTAGGTATTTTATTTGCAGATAGAGGTTACAGGGAATGAGCTGTCCTCCCTTTCCAATACTTCTCTGATTTAAGCTTTTCACCAACCACTGTGAAGGAACCAACATGTGTGTTGTACGTATTCCCTGCGTTTGTCCGTGTCAGGTAGAAAGATATGCTGGGAACCAAAATGAAGGAGCCCATGCTTCCCCACGAGAAGTAAGGGTCACCAAAAGGGTTATCACGCTCACTTTGGTGACACCAACCCCTGCCAGCCTTTCACCCTTCCCACCCACAGCCTCAGCTTGCTCCCGAAAGCACTTCTGCCAAAAAGCTCTGCACCTCTTCCTGTCACAAAATTTGGCTTCAAAAATGAAATTCCAAAATTTCTATTAGATACTTAAATCCTACTTCAAGAATTAAGTGGGGCACCTTCATTTTGTTAGTCTTTATGCTACCATGGACACTTCTGATTTGTCTACAATGTAATAAGAGGAAATCAATGCTACATAGGCTGTCAAGTTCTCAGAAACAGAAAACGTGCATTGTTTAAAAGAACAGAGTTGGGGGTCAGGGTGGGAGAAAATGCTGACATAACCACCCTGAAAAATCCTTTGCCTCCTTTTACTTACCTGTTAGAGCTGAACTGTTGGGGCTTTGCATTGCCTGTTGTATTTGATGACTTCCCTAACACCTAAAGCACTCAAAGGAATGCAGCTCTGGGCTGTTTCAGGTGTTATTTATGTCACCAGCTATTCTAGGGAAATCAGGGGAGTGGGAGGCCCTGAACTCAGGTCTTGCAAGGCAAGAAATTTTCAGTTCTCTCTTAAATAACATCAGCCTCAAAGGACTTAGAACTCTATTGTTCAGGTCAGTGAGAGTTTTGACATTGAATTTTTTGAGAACAAGCCAGGGTCCTAGGAAGTAGTTAATTAACATCTCTCCAGGAAATCTGAAAACTTCCTTTCTCATGAATTTCACTGAAGTTTGTTGAACAATTCTCAGATTTCATATCTGCATATGGAGTATTCTCCAGTCTTTGGCAAGACTAGAGCTCCATTGCCATTGCTTTTTTTTTTAGCCAGACATTTGTATTTGTAAGCCTGGGAGAACTGTGTTTAGGAGTAAATATTGTGAGACTAGCACATTCTCTGAATAGAAAGCTTCATTCAACAACTAGAAATAGCATTTTGTACTGTAGCTCTTTTTCTTTCCCATAAATTAAGAATTAGGGCTTGGAAACCTGAATCAGAAGTGTCTGAATTCTGATTTTCCCGCCTCTCTTTCAGTCCCAGGCGATATCCTTGCTTGGTTTATGTTTCTTTTGTGTAAAACACTGGCCCCACTGAACTCAGTGGGAGCACTGCCATTAATTTCAGCAAGGCCAGCACTTCCTTTCCAGTCTCTTGGAAGCTTCTGTGGAGTACGTGCAAGCTTGCCTTTAACAGCAATTATCTCCTCTTCTCCCTTTCTGTAAATCATTGTGACTTCCCAGCAGCACAGAAACTACAAATGTTTCTGCTTTTTGTCTCTCTTTAAGCTCCATAAAGACCTTAATAAATAACCAACTGATACAGTGTGGCAGGAAACTCCTATGAGTTTGGGATGCAACGGAAGATGTGCCTTTAAACAGCACTAAACAAACTATCGAGTCCTTCCAGCAGCCACAGCAACTTGAGCACAGTCTTTTTTCCAGATTCCTGAAAAAGAAAGGAGATTCATCCCCACCGATGGTCAGCCACTCCCTTTCACAGCAGCAAAGGTTTTCTAAAAGGAGCACCTGTGTCAGAGGCTCTGAGGCCTCTGAGCAGATGCAGCCACGCCAGAGACTTTGGCAGGGAGGCTCCACACACACAACTCCACGGAACCAACCTCCACTTCCAGGGAACTAAAACCCTGTCTTGCTGGTCGAATCCAGAAAACAGAAAAGCCTGAGACTGAAATGGATTAAGTCGTGAACATGGCTGGTTCAGCACAGCTCACCAGGCACAAAGCTGATGTTGTTACAACCCACCACCAAGGTGACTCACAGTGGAAAATACTTGCTCTATCCAAGCATCTAAAGCACCAGGATAGCTGTGTCACATCTCATTTATTTAGGCAGCATTAAAAAAAGGCCTGCAATGACGGTTGTTGAGTTCTGGTACCTACCGTGCCATCATCCAAAAACACCTTTACAAGAAGTCATCCTTTAGTCGCCCCAAAGTCAGGGTAAGCACTGATCTTCCAATTTTTTTTTGTCTCATCCTCAGCCACAGTGACCATCTATCCACGCTTCCAAATTATAGTATTTTTGTAGTAAGCAATTTCTCCCCACTGAAAAGGGCAGTACACAGCCCCTTATTTTTGCAAGCAATTACCTTAATCAGTGGCATTTTCATAAGGCTCAGTGCATTCAATGAGTAAAAATTCAGCAGTATAAAAAAAACCAAAAAGACATTGAAATAAAACAGTATCATTTTGCAACTCTTCTCTGTCTCCACACTGTTCATCAGGCCTTATGATGCTTCAGTCATAAAATTTACTGTTTGGGGTGATCTCTGAACTGTCAGCTTCAGTTTAGTTCCTGGTTCTTGAAAGCAGATTGGTACACGAGGTGCAAGAGGATGTTGTTAACACTTTTGAAAACCTCGCCTCTCCAAGCTAGAGCTTACTGAAGCCAAAGCGCACCAAATACAACTCATGTTTTACATCCAACTCCATGCAGAGAGTTTGAGTCTCAGGTAAAATGATCCCATACTGTGGAGAGATTGGTGGGAATTTTGCCTCACAGATTTACGGAACATCCTGTTGGGCAAACGGACTGGCAAGGAATTAAGGGGGCGACAACAAATCAGCCTTAACCAGAAGTCAGCCTGAGTCAACCAAGAGTACAGTAACTGTTTTGCAACTTTTCCTGTCATAAACTCCAACAAAATGACTTTCCTTACCTAGTCACTAACTGTTCCCCAGAGTTATTCTTTCTAAATATTTTTTTAAAATATTTGAGAGAATTTGTGTCTCTCAAACATGGAACAACACAAGCAATTTTGCAAATCTTAAAGAAACAGTTCCCACATAGCTATTTTGGGGTTGCTTTTGAATCTATGGCAGACAATAGCAAGAGTCAAAAGCAGCGTGAGGAAATTTTGCTGTCACTGCAATAAATATCTGAAATAGCCCCAAGTCTCATTATCTTGAATTTCTTTTTCTGCAGCCCTATATGAAACAAGGATGTATATGTATTATTCCATCTATTTAATATATGACACTTTTTCTACCAAATTCATGCTCCAAGATACTCACAAGCTGAAGCTTCCTTAGAAGGACCACACTTCCACTGAAATAACTAATGATTCAACAAAAATATGCCTGGCTTATATACGGCAAGTCAAGCTGAAACCACAGAAGTCAGTAATTTAGGTATGACACGGACCAGTGCAGAAAGATGATGCTTATTTGTGGGACTGTGAGCTTACTAATATTATCTGATTTAAAACCTGGGTTCAGCTATGCGTATTCAATTAGCCATTATCTGACTGAAATAGAGTTGAAGACAACGGAATTTAATGAATTTCATATTTGTTTTCTCATTCCACATACAGCACCTGCATCTTCCATCTTTTTCTGTGTTAATTCAACACCTAGAGAGGTTAGACATCTGCTGGGAAGCAGAAGTTCATAATGGTCTGGCATAAAAGATCAACACTTGAGCAATGACATTTCGTTTTAGAAACAGAGAGAATCACAAAGGTTTTTCTGCTCCTTTGCAAAATATTTTACCTGCTTAAAGAAGTCCTACAGTAACAAGACAGGCTGAAGCCTGAATTTCAGTCACAAAGTTGAAAATCAGACTTTTTTGTGAATAATCCAACAGACTAAAAATAAAAGGAATACGTATATTTCAGGGATAAAAAAGTTGCAGCTCCTCTTTTATGGCAGAGGAACAATGTTCTCTTGGTGAAGAAAGTTCCTAGTCTTTCTACCAAAAGCAAGACCAGTGAATTTGACACTATCATCTTCAGAACCATCAGTGACACGGAATGTTAAATCCAAGTTACGATTTAGGCATAAAAACTTGCAGAGATAGATGGGATTCAAACAGAATTGCAACTGCAAGAGATTTCCCGGGAAATTTTATTCCTACTCAAAAAAAGTATCTCTCATAAAACATCCACTTCTCCTACGGCACATGCACTTCCACCACCCAGGCAAAGGCTGCAGAAGAAGAGGAAGTCCAGATCTCTCTCCCCCACCCACACGTATTTTCTGTCCATTTCTGGTTCTTAAGTCTACGTCATACTGTGAAGAAAAAAGGGTAAGATGCTCACAAGCTCAAATTATGAACTACAGTCTCTGAAATACTCTAGGAAAGTTATCATTTGAGTATTCATAGAGTCCAAGGCTCTCATTTCCAAATAATATTTAATCTCCAGGCACCAGCAGCAGGCTGTGGGAGAAGTTCATTAATATTGGAAAGCGGTTATTTTTTCTGAAAAGCCGTGAAAAATGGCACACCCATATGATATGTACATGTATTATGTGAAAACATGATTTTTCACGGGTTTGAAGCATTCATTGAAGTGCCACAGAATCCAATATTCCCTAGCACTGACTCTGAACATCATGTAGCAGCTTTTCAAAATCTGTCTGGACAAAAGACTGGAGAATTAACTGCACAAAACAATCCTACTTTGGCACGTGTGTTCAAATGATACTTCATAGTCCCTTTCCATCTGTAATTTCTAGGATTTTGCAACTGTTTAGGGATTGTAGATTCATAAATTCCTTGGCCAAATTGGCAACAGGCTGCAATAATTTCCCACCTTTAAATCAACTGCAGACCACAGACCCTCCTGGGGAAAGTACAGGGGAATTAGTGTATCTGAGAACTGAACTTACAAGGGGATAATGCAGAGTGCAGGTCCTCAGACAGCTCCCATTTCCCTCCAGTGGTGTCAGCACAGGAATGTGGGGTGTGAGAGCACAGTTTGGGTTCAGCGTGTCAGTCAGTGCTTCAACACAAATGGTTTGACTTTCCAAGAACAAAAGCATTTCACAAAGAAGGGAAGTGGTGTTTCTGCAATGTAAACTCAGACACAGTTATTGTGCTGCGCTGATACATTAACTGACCATTATTAATGAAATACTTATCTAACATAACTGAAGGATTCAATTTGTTTTATGACAACTTTTATGCCAATAAAAGCTGTGCTTTCAGAGGTACAAAGGAAATTAAGATATTCAACAGAACCCATTATGGAATTATGATCATCCTTAACATTAACTCTTTGCTGTGTAGACTCCTGCTCATCTCACGAAAGGGGCATTAGAAAGTAAAATTCTTCTTTATGCAGAAGGTTTCCCCCAGACCTAATGCCCAAGAGGGGGTAGTTTAACATTGTTTGGGAGAGAGAATAGGACAAGTAAGGAGTGTAAGAATCCCCTGTAACCCGTAAGCAATCTCCTCACACAGGTCCCACATGAACACACGCTGTATGTCGGGGCAAAGAGCCCATCCGTAAGGTCCACAGTTGCAGCAGGCTCTCCCCAAATCCCCTGCTTGGGGCTTTGTACAGAACTCCACTCACGTTAATATTGCTTCATGAGCAGAAACTTCACGCCCCTGCACTTTGCTCAATCTCCTCAGGGCTTCATTACTGAGGTCTAGAGCATTTGCCATCAATTAGATCCGAATAAGCGAGCGCAGACCACAACAACCTTCCAGTAAGTGCACCTCACATTTGGCTGCACAGTGGCCTCTGGAGCAAGAGTTAGTAAAGCCTGTACCAGGTTTTAGAGGGCCTTTGAACGAGGAAGGGGACGAACTATCAGTTTCTTTAATCACCAGCAGTAAGTTTGGTTCCTTTTGGCTTAAATACATTGCACACACTTTCCCTCTTCAGCCTAGCTACGTAATCAAAAATGTAAGACTATAGGAGCTGACAGATCAAATCAGTCTCAAACACTGTAGATGCCAACAGAACAGCACAGAAAAAGGGAAAACATGCATTGAAATATCCATTAACACTCAGAAATTTGTGCAGTCAGGACTCTTCCAATCTGAGGCACTTTCTTTGCATTTGGTTTTTCTCGAGAGATTTGTCTTTCATGAATGACGTGAATCTCCTTTTTAAATCGTGTAAGATTTTTCATATTCACTTTATCTTTCAGTAGGGAAGGCCACAGTTTAACATCACATTATGGGAATAACTCACACTGTTTGCTTTGAACTTCTCACTTCAGTTATATAAGTTCCTGTTAGTATCAGCTACTCAATTTAAGTCACAGCACAGAAAGTGATCTATTCGGGCATACTGAAGTTACAGAAAAGTGACTTCTGTTCCTTACTTGAAGAAGAAAAACCAAAACAAAACCATACATACAAATTAGGATGCCTACACAAAATCAAACAGGCAGGAGGCACTTGTGATATGGAAAATCACTGTATGGAAATAAAATTAAATGCTATGACACAGTGCAGCACATGTCCTTGGCACATGGGTGTAGGCAGTAAAACACCAGAGTGTAAAGGGTGCAGACAAGTTATTTCCTTTTCCCCGCTACATTTTGATGCCATAAAATAAAATGAAAGGTACTTTGTCATTGCTATAAATACCAAGGAGAGAAACATGCAATAGGATTAGCATAAGAATCATCTTTAGAACTAATGTATCACTTAAACACATCTGTAGTATTCTGTATGTCAAACATTAAGAGGGAACAGCATTTGAATCAAACTTAAATCCATCAAGATGATAAAAGAAACTGTCTCAAGAGAACCCACAGTTTGTTGCTTAAAACGGTGACATTAAAGTGTCCTACACATTTACCCATCAGATCTTGGTGTTTTTCCTGGAACTTAAATAAAAAAGCCTGAGACAGTAAAAAAAAAAAAAACCCGAAACAAAAAAAAAAAAAAAAAAAAAAAAAAAATCAGAACATAACCAGAACGACGTGTAAATGCAGGATCTCTTTGCTAGCCCACCATACAATGCAGCCCACCTCATAAATTATAGTTTAATAATACTTTTGTATATGATGATATGGGTTATTGGTCATGGGGTATTAACACAATGATGCCTGCAAATGGGAATTTTACGAGCTCTTAAAATGCACTTGTCATTTCACTTGGTCCAATTCATTGTTCCTTGCTGTTAGGGATAATTATGGGTGCTGTCTTATATTAGGCAAAATTACAATTGATGTGAGCAGGGATTTTGATCAAAATGAGCCTGAAGTTTATTGTTCTGTTTTACTTCATATAAATTGATGCCAGAATTACTTAAAAGGGAAAAAGCAGCCCAAACAACAAACAAACAGAAAAACTAAACACCTGTTCCCATTCCTGGTCCCAAAGAATTCACATCAGCAGCAATGTTTTCAATCACGGTCAATGAGTTTTGGGCTGAGTCCTTACACCTGCACCTGCTACTGCACAACACTAACAAACACAACTTAATGAGCCAATATTTTATTTAAGGATGTTCCCCTGAAATCCGAGGTCACTGCTTACTTACAAAGTCATTACATAAATACTGTGAGATTGCAGTAGCCTGCATCAGCATGAGCTTGAGCCCAGGTGTTCTAATACTTCATGTTCAGCGTGGAAAGCCGTGCTTGGTCCTAATCTGCCAGTGGATTTGGCTGTGGAGTCAAAAGCACTTGTCCCCCACCGTCCCACCTCCCTTGTAACCCAAGCACCGTTTGCTGGAGGTAACACATGCACTGCATGTGGCTCAAGCTGCCATCCTGCAGGAGGATGAATGTATTTACTCACACTCCCTCAGAAGTTATCTTCTAGAATCTGGTTTTTATGTGGCTTGGTAGCCTTCCAAGTGCAAAGGATTAAATCACCAGGAAGTGCTATCTTCCCATTTTCAATTCCCTTTAAAAATGTGTTATTTTGTGATGCCATCGGATATCAGTAGTGATGCTTGGCAACATTACATATCGCTGTTTAATTGCCTTAAAAACTATTTCCCTGGTAGTGTCATTAATAATACCAAGTCTAAATTGGATTAAGCACTACACTGCTATAAAGTTAATTCACTGTGATACTAATGAAATGTCATGTGAGGCTTCCTGTAAATCCAGCTAAACAGTTGCTGCCAAGGATCATTAAATCAATGGCACATTCAGCTATTCTGCTTAGAAAGTATTGTTTTAATTGCTAGCAGGTGATTTTCATTAATGCAAGCATCTTCCATTTTCCTGACTTTTTAGGTCTGATGGCAATAGAGCCTTTTGTAGTTCAATAATGACAATACTTTGCCATTTCTAGGGAAGGAATGGAGCTCACTTGAGAAAGTGGTTGAACAGGAATGGCAAAATTTCAATCAGAATATTCCACTGCGTATTTATGAAGCACCCAAGTAAAAGACCTGCTCTAATGCTCAAGCGAGTCAGCAGGCTTTGGCATGATCATCATCTGAAACAATCTGAAATTTTACAAATCTACAGCTCCTGCAGGAGATTTCCCACTGGACAGCCACGTTTAAAAATCCGTTTAAGCATCAGCTTACTCAGGTAGAAAACAGCAATAACACTGCTCTGCCTTTGTGAAATATTTCTAACTCACTGAGGGAAGGAGTGCAACTGACACTGGAAGTGCTGGGCTCAAACATTGCTAAGTGGTTAAAAGTGTGCCATGATCTTGACCTGCACATCACATTAAGTTTATTGCTCATATTCTCAGAGGGGACTGTCTTTAAAGTTAGTTTTGCCCCTGATTCCCATTGGGTTTTTGCTGCTTTCTTGCTTACTTCTCCAAAATCATAAGCATGTGACATACAGCCTTTCCAAGCACAGAGGATCCTTTGGCTCTGAGCTTTGCTCATAACAATAATTTGGAATCTGAAGATCTTGGCTGCAATCTTAAACAGACTCTCAGATTGCAAACAATTGGGGCAGGGGTGAGAAGGAAAACTCTCACTTAAACAGAGAGAAAAGTAAACAGGAATGCCCAGAGGAGCTCAAGATACACATCCCACACACCAGCTGTTGCACTTTTCAGATGTTTAAGGTAAGAAATTATGGAGGTCCATTTTCTGGGTAGAAAGGGAGTGGGGAAAGGGAGATTTAAAGACAAAGGTGGTTTCACCCATCTCTGAGATTGCTGGAAGTTCTACAACAACTCCCACTACTAAAGCAGTTACAGCAGCCTCTTTTGAATGTCCAGGAAAGGAACATTTCCCAGAATCTCAGCACTGCCCACTCCTGTGCGAGTCAGAACTTCTGGAACAGGCGCTCTCTCTCTCTCTGCAGAGTACTCTGGACAAGGCAAGGCAGCTCTTGGAACAGAGCCATGCTCTGCTCTGCAGCACCTGCGTGGGAACCTGGGCAGGTCTGAGGTTTACGGAGCCCCTCTTTCCTACTAGCCATGACAAAGAGACCCAAAGTTTGGGCAATGATTTTCCTTGTACCACAGCACTTACTACACACAAAAATCTCTGATTTCTGGTCTGTGTTCAGCCACATAGACCTTCAGATCTAAGGGAAACACTCAATAAATAATGTAGTGTAGAATTTAAGAATGTACTCATCACCACTTACTTATTTTGGGCCATGCATTCTATATTTTTGGTTCCACACTAGATTAAAGGATATAATGCAGTCTGAATATCTTACGGGGATTTGTGGAAGAAAGCAGGATTTCACCCCACTTCAGTGATATCGCACAAATAATGCAAAGAAATCCCTGTCTCTAAAGGGGACGCCAACAGGGCAGAAATCTTGCAGCCACTAAACTTTGGTTGTAAATGCTCCTTTCTTCTTAACAGCTCTTCTGTATAATAATTTTCATCCAACTTGAGGCAAGAATAGAACCTCATTTCAAAGAAACTCCATTCAGGGTCACTTTTAGTAACGGCAGCGCTTTAAATCTTGTTAATCTGACACATAAAATCATTGCTAAAAATCTCCCTTTTCTCTCCAAGATATTCCTCAGCAATACTTACACTACATGGCAGCATTCCTTCTCTTCTCTATGACCCTGCCTGCTCAAAGTACAGCTAATACAGACAAGCTGTAAATCAGAAAGCATTTACCAGTCAGATCTCATTCCACCCCCTCTGGTTTGTAGCCAGATTTCCCAGTGAGGGGTCAGAGCCATTGGGTAATTCTTAGGAGCAGGGAAAGCATCCCTGAACCACCTGTGGAGGATTTACAATTAAGAACTAATATACCTTCACCAGTGAAAACCTAACGCTTTTGGTAAGCAACAAGACACAGACCTGGCTTTCTATCCCCACATTCACTTGACAGATTTCAGGGCTATTTTAATTTTACGCCTAATACTTATTTTTTTTAAAAAAATATTTTTAAGGATTCTCCTACAAAACTGCAGACTAGCCCAGAACCCCATAGCCTGAAATCCTCTCATCCCATTTCTTTGATCATAAAAATCCTTCTGGTTAACACCTGCCCTCTGATTTTATAAATCAAGTGATGAAGGTCACAGGTTTGCTACAGCTGAAGCCCAGTTTGTGTCAAGTACAGCAAAAGTGTCTCAGGGACTGCTGTGGCTGCTGTTACAATTACTGCAAGCTCTCTGCTGCTCTGTGGATGTTTAGCTTGTCTCCTGAGCAGTCAGCATAGCCTCTTGTTATACAGAGGGCAAACTGAATAACAAGGAAGTCAAGGACACTTTAAAGGAGACTGAAAACAAGTTGCTTGGCACTGATTTTGACATCAATACTCCTGGAAGGAGAGGGTGTGAATATAACATCTTTGACTTAGCTTTCAGTTCATGAAGCTGTTAGGTTCAGTTCATGCTTATAATAGGCTATGCAAATGCTGATTCTCTTTATTGATTTGTATACACACATGTATGCTTGCTGACACTAGGAAAGATAATTCTTAAGATTCTATGCATTCAGTTTCAGCACAGTGCTTTGACCTAAAAGTCCTGATAAGCTGCTCCTTTTGACAAAACCTGTACAACAGTAATGATGTTTCTATTCTCTCATTCTTTTCACCATGTACCTCCAGATCAGACTTAAAAAGCAGTTAGAGCACTCAGAATAAACACGACATCTGTTTGTGTCCTGGGTTGCCACCTCTCCATTTCTCTGTGGCAGTGATTCTTTTATCATGAATGGCTTATCAAACGTCACCTCCACATCTCTGCAGACAATTAAAGGCTGCAGATCATATAATAAACTGCTCCACGGTCAGCTGGCATCATAAACCACAAGGAGCCAGTTGTTCAGGATGTCATCCAGCCGCTGACCAGAGGCAAGATGAAAGCTGAACTCTGACCTGGGTGAGTGATGGAGAATGTACTGTTTATCACTGTCTAAAGAAAACGAGAACCGCCTCCACTGGCATCCAGACTTTCTAAATTTAGTTCCATGCTGAAGTCCTGAGATCAGTGAAACCCTTCAAAGAGGAGATGATAATGCTTTGTGTTTTACCCAAGGACAAAGTTTAATCGTGTTCCTCTCCAGGGGACCTTATAGCGCTTTTCTAATATAATAAAATTCCGGCTATGTAAATTTGGACAGGAGACAGTCATTCAGACTTTTTGCCCATGTAAATGGGATCAGCAACCTCTGTGTGTCAGTTCAGGAATTCAGCCTGCTAAAACACTCCATCACAATATCTGGCAGTTTACCTTCAGATAATTATGGTGCACTCGGTATGTATTTTCAAACACTGGCCCTTCCATGCATATATTTCACACGTTTCTTATGACTCAGGAGGAGCTGCAGTTATGAAAACATTCCAGTCAGAGCTGAAAGCTTGGTGCTGCTGCTGCTGCAAGTGAGTGTCAATACCTGTCAGCATGTACTGGGCTTTGACATCATTTCCAAATGCCCTACAAGCGGATGAAAATGCAGCACCTCCTCTAAAACAGCAATTCTTGGCAGCCTCTCTTCCCTCACCCTCATTTTCCCTCCCCAGCACTCACTGGGAATGAGGCACTGTGGTGCTCTCCATCCCATAATTCACTGCCTTTTCAGAGGGGAGCCTGCAGTCATTCTACACCAGAGCTTATCCTCTTAGCACTGCCTCTGATCCGTTCCTTGCACCTCCCTCTCTGACATAACTGGTGTTAACTTTCAGCTCAGGATCCACTGCTGTAAAACGTGGAGCTCAAGCCAGAGACGGAAGTCGAATGTGGTTGTTCCCTTTCCTCCCACATGGACAGGTCTCCAAGGTCTGTCAAAGGTGAAACAGCACGACTGAGGATCCAGGAGCCTGATATTTATTTATCCGCCCTAAACTATCCCAGCTTGCACATGGGGCTTCAGCTCTCCTCAGCGAATGTATGGGAACACTGAACTGTTTTCAAAAATCCTGGCTGGATGCACCCTCAAAGGGCATCTTCTCTGTGAAGCTTTCCAAAGCTGACAAAGGAAATTTCCTTGAATTTCTTCTTCCCAGTTGAGCCCAGTGTTTTCTGTTCAACCCAGAAACTAGAAAACATGTATATAAAAACATCTAAATTACGTAAATTTTAGGCCATTAAGCCCGTTGTAACTGAGTATTAATGATTTCTTCCTCTTCTCTGTTGCTGCCTGCTCGTTCGAGTCCACACTGCTGACAGTGGAATCTCAACATGGGCAGCACTGACTCACAGCAGTGTCACAGCAAGAAACATCACAAAATACACACCTTCCTGCACATTTATGCCATGGGGACTAACATCTGCATGGCCCTGTGTGGCTACAGGAGTCAATTAATACGCATGAACGTGAAGGCGTCTCCAAATATCTGATTTCATGAACCAAACAAATGGCCCAAGGTCACAGACGAAGTCACTGTCACTCTGAAATGGAGGTTAAAGGGTCTTGACTAAATTCTTTGAACTGAACACCCAACGATGCTTCATTTCACATCCTTCTCAGGAGCCATTACATATTTCTTCAAGTGCAGCATAAAATTTGCTTTATTCAGGGCCTAGTTTTTATTCTCAGACCATATTTTTCAAGTCTGTAAACCAAGTTTTATTAGTACTCCCCTCCCACACAAAAACAAAAAAACCAAAACCACACCAAAAAAAACTCACCAAAACCAAACAAACAAAAAAAATACGGAATGACAAAAACCACACAAAACCCAAACACACAAAATAAAACCACCTATTTCCCCATTTTATTGGGAAAAAAAAGAAAGGATATCTTCTTCCCTGTAATGTATTCACTTCTTATATACCCTACTAATTTAAAACATAGATAGTAGCTTTTTTTTTTTAAATCACAGCAATAAAAGATGACTTTGCCAGATTTAAATTTGTGTTTGGAACTCCAAAATCGGTTTGGTGAACTCTTAAAAGATATTTCTGATAGAAAAAGCCATTGCAGTGACATGACACTATGTAGGAAACTATGTTGCCTAGCAATCTCCAGCTACTTCACCATTAAGGTTTTAAACGTCATTTCTCTCTGCTTGAAAAGCTCAGCAAAATCCACAAGCAACGAAAACTGAGTCTGGGAAATGTTTCTAGTTTCCCACATATCTGCAGAATTACAATATTTTGCTTTCTATCTTTGCAGTTTTAATTACAACACTAAACAGTTCTATTAAAAAAACAACAAAAAAAAAGTAGATTATGTGCTTCACAGCTTATTGTAATACAATTGCACCTAGGTGACAGGAACTGAGATTCCCTCTGCTAATAATTTAACCGTAATAGGGAAAGAATTTGTGTATATTTACTGACTCACTGACCAGATCAGAGCCACAGCATTGACCAGGCACTTATTTGCTAATTCCACATATCAGCACTGGGACCACTGCTCTGCATATCACAGAGCTGTCTGCTCCATAAGGGAAGAGAGCGTAAATAACTGGGGTTCTAAACCTCACAGGTCACAGCACACACCTCCTGTGCACGCTCACAAGACCAGTCCTTCCCATCTCCCTGCTTTCACCCTGATATCCCGTTCCTCCTACCAGCACCATCCTCTTATTTCATGACACAGCACGCATCCACTGCAAATTCCATATCCACAACTCATTATTCCCCACCTGGAGCTTGAAGGAGCAGTAGATGTTGCATAAAGCCACATGGGAAAAGAAAAAAAAAAAAATAGGGGTTAGGAATCCAAGCTGCTGCTCCCCATCAGTAAAGTAACACCATCTGCAGTCAACTTGGCTTTTATCCTTTCTGCCCCCGTTGTGGGGTGAGTGACAATACTGTACCAGCACAGAATGTGCAGATTGATAAAGAGAGGAATGAGAAGAATTTCATCCTATGCTGAGAAGTGGTCAGACCTGGAGTGTGGCTTACTGATGAAGGATACAGCCCCCTGGTTCAAGCAGCATGTTGATTTATAAATGTTCACTAAGTTTTCATGAAAATTCATTAATGGGAGCTCCATGATCAAGAAGATAAGGTTACATCAGGGCAAACATTCACAGTGATCAATTTATCTGACATTTTTAACCACTTCTGTGCAAGCAGCCTCCCTTTTTAAAGGGAGATTGACACACTTCATTTTAAGACAGCATTTTAGTTTTTTTGAGTTCTCATACATTGGTTGCTGTGTTGTCACATGTACAAATAAGCAAACAATGCAAGTGCTTAGACAAGTTACACTCTGGATTTGTATGAACATTCCATACAAATTACTTCACGTCTCCACAAACATTGTACATGACCGTTCCCACAGACAAGAAATAAAATGGGACCAAAATAATCATCCAAGGACAGGAATTATTCTCATGCAATACATGTTGTCAAATAGATCTCTGAAGAAAGCACACGCTCATTTATCAAAAAGCTGGATGCGCCTTACAGGAAGGTAACCATTTTCTTCTTACATGCCCATGTCAGAGGAAAATGCTGTTCTGCATCCACAGCCAAACACCACAGACGCTCTAGAGCAGCAGGGACAGTGACTGAAAGAAAGACCATGTGTGGGTAGCACCCAAACCCAATCCATAAGGTCTACAAGCAACCACCAAAATTTAGAGTAATCAAGAACGTAATATTTCTCTGAAACAAGCCTTTTCCATGCCAGTCAGGCAGCAAGAGGGAAGAGTTTTGAGCAGCAAACCAGCTCAATCTCCTTCTGAAATCCCCTGAAATGGAATCTTCTTTCGCTGCCCCACAAAAATATTTCCCTCACCTTCAAATGCCCATTCCCTTCTAAAAAGTTGACTAACCCAAACAATGGACACCAAGGCTATATTGGCATCATGGATTCATTTGGAAAAGAAGTATTTTTAATTAAGAGGAAATTGCTTTCAGGCAAAATGAAGGCATGAAAGAACTTGGCAGAGGGAATGACAAGAGGAGAGGAGGAAAAAGAGGAGGAATGAAGAAAGATGCCCTAATAGCTCTCCTGTACTGAGAACATATATCTTCGCAAAAGGATTTCCTGCTCTTCAAGAAAGAGCTCTTTGATTCATTTAATTACTAACAAAGCATGAATATGACCACAATATTTTTACTTCTATAGATGCCTGCCATAATTACAAACCCACCAGGTTTACTGACCTTAACAAGAAGGATATTGAAAGGATGGAAAGAAGCTTTCATATTTGCTTACTTTCACTCTAATATATCATATTAAATTACAACCAAGTACCATTCGTAAAAATTTAACAGCAGAAATCAAGAATATCAGTCAATGCCTGATTTCTCTTTATACCCATGAAATAATTTATATTTAGGATGTTGCTACAAATTCCAACAATTGTAGTGTTTGTCCTAGGCATCACATTACTTACAGGTCTACTATTAAGCTCCTGACATTTCTGTGCTAGCCTCCAACAATGCTGCTAACCCTACAACTCCCTAATGCTTAGCCCTACCATTTGCAACTTTTAAAGAAAGGACTGACTTTATGGAAGCAGGACAGCAAAAAGAAGTCTATTTTAACCTGTAGAAAAAAATAAAAAAGTCCAATAAAAAGCATTTGGGTTCCCCATGAGCTGCTCAATATGCAAGGCACCAGACTGCATCCACTTATCTCATAACTCATCAGTTTTTGTGGGCTACTGCCCTTTGTAGAGGCTCGTGGCTGTTCTGCAAAGTGTATTTGAGCCCTGAGGGTGGGAGCTGCTCCTGACATTTCAGAGCTGACATAAGAGAGCAGAGCTGTCTCTCTTAGTCACTCACAAACTCCTCCAGAAACATACACATATATTATACTTCTCTCCTCAGCATGCAAACATTCCTTAAAAAACCATTTTCTTACTCCAATAAGTGAACATTCCATGTTTTGCCAGCAAAACCTTGATCACCACAAATCTGGTAGAGACAGAGCTCTCCTGTGGCAGTGGATGAGACCTGTCCTACTTCTGCATTTTTTAATGCTGTAAACCAGACTTTTGCCATTTCTATATTTTATGTCCACAAAAACATTCTGTGGTATGCACTATCCACAAATGTCCTGCCTTAGTCTTCAGCCTATTGAGAATAGCGGTTACAGAGCTGGAAAACTGCTCCAAGTAACCCAAAATACTCTTCCAGAGGGCTTCACTGCCATGCCTGGAGAACAGAAATATACTTGACAACATTCAAAAAGAAAGAGCTTATATTTGTTTTGCTTCTGGTTTGGGTCACACCAGGCTGTGCCCTAGAGTGGAAGGTCACAGTGAGAGGATCATTCAGTGGTATTCAAAAGCCACCAAGCAAGACCTTTCTTTTTCTGGTCTCTATAAACACAAAACAGGGAGAGGGCAAAGAGGTACCAAGTACTGGGAACTTCCTCTACCAGCATAAAACAACATCATAGAGAAACAAACTTATTTTAATATTCTCTCTACCTTTGTTCCAGAGGTATTACAGCAGGTCCAACACTGACCTTGAAATCTCCCCTACCTCTGTGTTCCCCTGATATCCTGTGACCAATAGGGAAAAGGTGGCGTTAAAGGGTAGGGCTGGTCACAATCGTCCTATAAAATGCAAACCCTGCAGTTAGAGATAATAAGGCACAAAATAGCAGTAATTAGCAGTAATACAAAGCACCTTGTTTCTACCCTTGCTGCTGCTTTAGCCACAACCACCTCCTGTGGGGAGAATTAAGAACAAACAGCTGTGGGGCTGGGATTGAGGGTTTAAGAGTAAGGCCGGTAAAGCAAACGCTGTAAGGTTTATGGGCCTCTTCCCTCACGTTTGTAGAAAAGAACCAAATGATCTATTTATTGATAAATCAGATACAGATGTGGGCAGGCCCCTGGCAGCCAGAAACCCACTGCTTGCTTTTGCAGGGATTCCAGGGACACCTCACAGCCCCCTTAAGATCTACTTTTGTTCCAGCTAGTTCCTCAAGGCCAGGTCCTCAGCACGCATAAATCATCCCAAGCTCCAGTGAATTCCTTGTAAAACCACCGTGATTTACACCAACAGAGAAACCGGCCCCTTTTACCTCTCCCTGCAATCCCAAGTGTTTGTTTCCTTTTCATCCAGCGGTTGTGCTGCTGAATGCTAATGAGATGAGAGGTGATTCATTCCCAATCAACCATCCCCAGAATAATTAGCATGAGCATCTAACCTTCACTCCCCCTGCTTTTTCAGGTACTACACATCCTGTGCTATCCACAGATACTGGGATACAGTATGGAGCATTTCAGCTGTATCCCAGCTGTAATTATTTTCTCAAGTATTCAAGACATTTTGAAGAATCACAACCACCCCTCAGTGTTCTGATGGAAATGAAGTTGTTATTTTTCTATGTAATTATTTCATCATATTTGTTACTTAAACCATCTCCAAGAACAAAAGCTACACAGCAAAAGCAAAGCTTCATTTCACCAGGTGCTCTCCTGACAGTTTGGGGAAAGCTATTTAGGAAAAAAAAAAAAAGACAGAAAAAAACCGCTTTTCTTTTAACATCACTGCTCTGACAACCACAAAGGCTGCCTGACATTCTTGATAGCTCTATTTATGATGTTACATTATCCTGCAACTGTGAGGAATGCTGTTTCTACTAACCAGGCTTAGGTCTAAATAGAGCTGTGAGACAAGCTCTTTCTCTCTTTCCAGCCATGTGACCTCCTGGAGAGAGAACAAAAAGGGAATCGGGAACTACTGAAGGGTTGCAAAGATGGAAATAGTCAGTGTCCCACTTGGACCCCCACCTGGAGGCCAGGGTGTCTCAGGGAGCCTCAGACTGGGAAGTTTCCCTGGTGGGGAAGCAGCAAATCTATCACCCAGCTGTGAACAACTGCAACACACACCACATGAAGAGAGCCATTTCAGCAGCTTGGATTCTTTTATATTGCTTCAACTAGAAGAGGTCTTGGACATCCATGATGGATTGTGGCCTTTTGGAGCTTTAAGACAGAAAAAGTAAGGCAGTAGATTCCAGAACAAGAGGATCAGAGCCTGTAAAACCCCAGGTGTCCAGCTGACTGCAGTTACCAGATTTGCTCCCTCTCTTAGGCTTTTCTCCCCCCTCACCTCCCCACCAAATCACAAAATCATGCACAGAAAGTTTAGAAGGAGGTTCAGGATTTTCTCAGTGCCCACATTCGCACAACATGTTTCTTAACTTCTCAAAAAATACAAATATGGTTGGATGGAGCTCCATCCTACACACAGTACAATAATATTTGCTCTTTATAAAGGACTTGTCATAATAAAATATTTACAGAGCACATCACAACCATTATCACCATTTTACAAATAGAACAAATGAGGTAAAGTGACTTCCTCATAGCAGGGGGGAGCTGGAACCAGATATTCCATGTTCCTGCTTCCTCATATTGCCAAATACATCCCAGCGGAGATAACTTTTTGTTAGTCTGCAGGGGAAGGTATAAGAAGTTCTGTTAGGAAACAAGCTGGATAAACAGAGCAATGAAAAGGACTAAGATTTTAAATCCTCCAGCTTTAAGGACTATGAACTGAGGTTTTTTGGCCACATTCTTTAACGGTTTAAGTCAATTTACTAGATTTTTTAGCACAATTTCTTGGCCTAAAATGTACAAAATAGAACTGGTGTGATTGTGCTATCTAGTCCCTGTAATATTCTTTTAATCTGCTAGTTAATTTAAATCAAATATAGGAAATATGTGGAGGTTTCAAAGGTAACTATATTCCTGCAGATCTTAAGACTGGTCCCAGGTAGGGCAGAGCTAGAACTAGGTTAGTCCTGTCACTCAAAGACCCTGACAGAAATGGCAGCAGACAGAACTTACAGATGAAAGGTGACAAAAATATTTTTGAGATCTATTTATTGTGTTAATTTGTTAATTTGTCTTCAGTTCTCTGTTGTTCAGTGTATGCATGAGTTTGCATTTCAGTGTAGCAGACAATTTGAGCACTGAGAGCCTGTCTTAAAGTGCAGCAGGTTTTCAGTTCAGAGCTATGTTTCCAAGCACATTAAAATCCACGTAGATGTGTGGCAGTAAAAATAACAGCTTTTAACAGCTATTAACTGGGTTTCTGGGTGATTATTATCATTAAACAACTAGTTCATCAAATCAAAATAATTAATTGATCAGATCATAAATTTCCAAATAAATGAACTTTTAAAGCTTTTACTCTTTGGTAGTTACAAGACAACTTACTACCAACTTTTCACAATTTTTATTCCATTACATTCAGAACTTCAGGGACTAAGCCTCCAGTGTATTATAAACACTTGGCCTTAATTTGACCAAGAATTTCCAAAATTAGCCTAGGAAGCCACCCATGTCCTGGGCTGGATCACAAGCAGCGTGGCCAGCGGGGCAAGGGAGGGGATTCTGCCTCTCTGCTGTTCCCTTGTGAGATCCCATCTGCAGTTCTGGATCCCAGCATATGAAGCACCAGTGAGCTCTTGGAGCAAATCCAGAGGAGGCCATGAAGATGAATCAGAGAGCTGGGACACCTCTGCTATGGAGAGAGGCTGAGAGAGACGGGGTTGCTCAGCCTGGAGAAGAGAAGGCTCCAGGGAGGCCTTAGAGCAGCTTCCAGTACCCAAAGGTTCTGCAAGAGAGAAGGAGAGGACTTTTGTCAAGGGCATGTAGTGAGAGGACAAGAAGGAATGGCTTCACACTGACAAAGAACAGTTTTAGATTAGATATAAGGAAAAAATCCTCCCCTGTGAGGGTGGTGATGCCCTGGCACAGGTTGCCCAGAGAAGCTGAGGCTGCCCCATCCCTGGAAATGTCCAAGACCAGGTTGGATGGGGCTTGGAGCAACCTGGGACAGTTGAAGCTGACCCTGCACATGCAAAGGAGTTGGAACAAGATGATACTTAAGTTCCCTTCCAACACAAACCATTCTACAATTCTGACTTCTGTGGAAATCTTTTGAAGCAGTAAATTTTTCAGTTTCAAAACCCAAAGACACCCAGTCTAATACCATCATGTGAGGCTGAAGCTGCGTGCTCTGGTATGCTTTGCAATACTGACACAGGTAAGCTATTTGCTGTTTAGGCAGTTGAGATCCTCTCAGCAATTCTGATAACAAGGTGGAATACAGATGTAATAGTGTGTTCATGGACTAAGAGGAAAAAGCGTGGCTTGTAGAAAGCACATTTTGCTGGTACTTGCTTCTGCGGTGAAGTCACAGACATTCTCTTTGTCTGGTGACTACTATTCCAGAGGAAGTGCCAGAAAATGGGTTGTTCAGTGACATTTCAGCTATGCCAGACAAATGGCTTGAAAATTCACTCCAGGAAATGATCCTCTATTGACAAGGGAATGAACTGTGTTACACAATGGGGTAGATTCTGCTCACTCTTACTTTGGACTAACACCAGTGTTGCTGAGATAAAAATATGACCCCAAGGGCCATTTCCATCTCTCCTTCTCATGATCTGTTTTCTCGCAACAGAGCTTTAAGGTTATGAATACAGTGGCTTATCTGAAAGAGAAGCTCCTAGAGACAATGAAGCAAGTCCTTATTCAAACACATGGTCTTCACTAGAAACAGACAAGGAGAAATTACTGTCAAGCTATTTGCCTTATAATGTGCTCCATTGTCTCTCAGAAATAAAGACTCTACTTTTCCACAGCTGCATGTGCAATTTAGCCATTACTGTATTGTACCTGTTGGAATGTCAATTTAAGAATCTAAATTTGTTATTTTTCTTTTTTTTCTTTTTTTTTAATCGCAGGGAAACAAACTTTCTGTCTCTCGTTCGGTTTCTTTTTCCTTTTTATTGCCAATTGTTCAATTTCACCGTAACTCCAGTTTTTTGTCTCAGCCCCTAGCAAGCCGCTGTTCCTCAAGGTTATCTTGTCCTGCCATCTAGCGAGCCCTGTGCAGGATAACACGCTCCTCGCCGAGCCTAGGGACAGCTGAAGAGCTAAAAAGCAGAGGGGGCTTGAAAATCCTCTCCTATACATTTGTTCTTTCACAAAACCTAGAGATAAAAGCTTCCATGGTGTTGTAGATTAATGTATCTTTTCCCTAAACAGCTAAACCTATTATTGTAATTTACCGTTCGATTTCGAAGAGGTTTAACAGGTTCCATGTCGTGACAGGCAGTAATTTCAGCGATACCCACCAGTGCATTCTAGGAGATGTTTTGATGCAGGCACGGGTGTCTCCTTCAACAGGAGTGTTCCTGGGATGGGGACTTGTGGAGAAAGGTTCTGTTGTGCCAAGGTAATGAAATTGCCAGGATGATGTTTCTGTAGTTACCAGGCTACATCGATATTAACAAGAAAAGCTTTTGCTACTTGAGGATAAAAAAGCAAAAATATTTTTGCTGAACTTCCCTTTGGTTAATAAAGCAGATTTTGGTCTCTTTTGGACCAGGTGGCCACTGCTTTTACTGTGTTAGATGACTTTGCTATACAAATAACCCACTAATGAGTATTTCTTAATACACTTACTGTCAGATCCAAAGCCCATTGCAGTCAATGAAAAGACTTTCAATGGCTTTAAACTGGCTTTAGTCCAGGTCCTTATTCACCACAGAATTCTTAATTGAAAATTAAAAGATGCAAGTGAAAAAAAAAAAAAAACAATCAGGCAGGAAAAGGGGAGAGCATTTTTCAACGAAAGAAATGCTACACAGGTACGTGTTAGGATTAGATTGGAATTAAAACCCCATGAATAAGATCATCACTCACGGGAAGCAGGGTCAGCACACAGCTTAAAACAAATACTAACAGTGGGAAACACACAGTTACTGCTACTATTGCAGAAACCTTCTTTAAACAATGCAAAGTATCTAAAAAAACACCACGGGGGGGGAAAAAAAAAAAGAAAATTATACCAGAAGGATCTCAGGTTTTCTACCTCCTAGAACTGAATTAACTTGCTTAGAAGGTCCACGGCCTTGGTCAAGATTAGCAATTTAATTTCGCTGTTTGTGCGGACTTTCAGAAACACACTAGGCAATGTTTGAATGCATATACAGAAACAAAACAAAACAAAACAAAACAAAAAAAAAAACCAAAACAAAACAAAAAAAAAAACCAACCCAAAACCAAAAAAAAAGCGCAAACTGATCACTTCAAACTTTCATTATTATTATTATTTGTTTGGATGATGGGTGGAAAACAAATAAGACTCTCAAATCAAAAGATTTGGTCATTTCAGAGCTGCATTGCCAAGGTAGCATAATGCCTTTGGGATTTGCCATGAAAAATTTGTTCACTTGAAAGTATTTTCTGCCCTGAAAATGATTTTATAAGCAAAATCAGATTTTCACTTGCTGCGAATGGCATAAAGGTTTTTATCTACATGGATATGTATTTTCCCAAGTCCTAAGAGACACGATGTAAAAAAGCATACTTGAAAATGTATTTCCAAGCTACTTCCAGAAATGTAATATCCTTGAACTGACTGCCATAGTTCAGTGCAGTGCAAAAACATAAACCAAATCCAGAAGCAAACATCCATTTATGTGACAGAAAAGTGCCTTACATTACACCTATTGCAAGCTATTCAGAAAAGGAAGGTTAATCTCAAACCACCTTCCATGTAATTGTGCTTTTTGTAATAATGCAACTTACAACCATGAGTAAAAACTACTTTATGGAAATGACAGCTACAGCCAGTAATAAATAGGGCTCTTTTCTTTCTCCATTTATGAATTTCAATGTCATGTTCTTTCATAATGACATCCAAGACAGACCCCACTGCAAATTTTCCTGCATCAGGGAGTTCTGGTTCATCCAAAGCACAAATGATTTTCTAAAAAACCTGAGCTTCTCTGATCGCATTCTAGATTTACTTGTCTACCTGTCTCTCCACTAGTAAGTGCTGAATTCCTTGGTCAGTTTACAATTTGACAAAAAGGCTGGAATGCAGATGATGTCAATCTCTTAAAATCACATCAAACCCAGCTGGAACAAGGAGATAGATTTAGCATTCTGAGGAGGAAAAGACTGCAAAAGGGATCTTAGCCTGCTATTAGATATCAGCTACTCCACCCCATGCAGGGTATAATCCTCCCATGCAGGACATAAATCCTGAGAAAATCAAGTCTCATCAGCTCTGCTGCTGACAGGAACCGTTTTGCCTGCACTCTCACTTGCTGTGTGAGCAACTCTTTCTCACTTTGGACGTGCCAGTTTATCCCGTGGCAACACTCGGGATGCAGCTGCCTGAGCCACACCAACAGGCACCGGGGCAAGGCTGCAGCTCAGGCACCTGGGCTGGAGCTCTCTGTGCAAACTCCAGCCAGGATGTGAATCAAACACCAGCCCACTCCACTGCTGCTACTTCAGGAGCAATTACTTGTGGCAGATTGCGCATCCATCCGCAGAAAATCTCGGAGCCCCATCAGCCAGCAGCCGGGCCTGCAGACACTGCAGTTGACCCTGGGAGCCTGGGAGATGGAGCATGGTGGGAACAGATGCAGGCAGGATCTTTCCAGAAGCAAATGCCTGCTTGCTCCGAGTGGAAAGTATTGAACACAGAACTCTGCAGCAAAACTGAACTAAGACTCTCCTGAACTTCCAAACCACAAGGATTTTTCCTCAAAGTTTAACTGCTAAAGAGGTTGGACGTGAGTGTCAAAGAGACCACCTCAAACACAGATGCAGACTGATAGTGCTTTGTCTATCAGTATTCATTCTGAATGTGGAATTGTATAACTTTAATTAATAATTTTAGTATTCAAGTATTTATTAATGTATTGGAGATTTGCTTTGTTTCCATGCGTTTGCTGAAGAGTCTCAGACCTAGTCAAAGATATGTATATTTTCAAGGTGTTTAATTTCTAGGATTTAGCCATTTATTTCTTCAAGTTTATGGAACTCAAGGGAAATCCTGGATTTACTGAATTTGCTGAGGGAACATCCTTATATTCCAAACTATCACATAAACAAATAAGAAAAGTATCTAGATAGGGCAAATAAACTGAGGGAAGAAAATTTGCATATAGGCAAATTTCCAAGCATATTTGATACATAGAAAATCAGTAAATGTGGAAAAAGTGTATTTTGGAAAAGAATTCCCTCATCAGGTAGAAATAAAGGTATTCATTTTACCACTCTCCCTTAACTTTCAGCAGATTTGGTGGTGCCAAAAACCATATCCTCACCTTTTAAGAATATGAATTGTCTGGGCGTGTGAACTAGAGGATCTTTAAGGTCTCCTTCCAACCCAAACCGTTCTGATTCTATAGTACTGGAACAGAAACTAGAATTTAACCTTAGGTATTCTTCTTGAATATTCATTCTTGAATTCTGGCCAGAATCCAACCTACCAAACTTCCTATCTGGAACTGGAAAAAGGGGGAAAAAAAAAAAAAGTTAGAAAAAGAGAGGCATAAAAGGAAACATGGACAGAGGGCAAGAGAGAAACATTTGTCTCCTGTCTTCTTCAAAGTTTAACATCATGTAATGTCAGGACCATGCCAAGGTGAAATTTGGCATAAATAGTGCAACATATCAATCATTTTCTCAACATCACATTACATTTTCTCTGTTTTTTCTCTATTTCAGCATTCGTATCAAGAAGTCAAAATATATGGAGGCCATGCTTAAGGGCACTGTCACACATTACACGAGTTCTGTTGCAGACAAATTTTTATTGATTTTTTACTTCCTTTTATATAAATATATATGTATACGCTCATATATATTCGTTCAAATAACTTAGAAGATATTCAGTAATTTTGTAGCTGGGACCAGAACTGCATGATTACATAGGCTTAAAAATTCTAACGCAACTTCTGAGTTTGCTTTGTGCCATTGTCAACGTTATCAACAACAGCAAAAGACCTTCTGAAAGTCCCTGGCCCACGCTCACGTCTTCACAGCTGTCTACTGAGAAATAGCACTGAGCATATAAAACTTAGCCAGGGATTCTTGGCAGGTTATGACCTATGAGAAGCATCCCAGGTTGATTTCAGGACAACGTGACAGAAATCAAGGCATGTACAGAGATATCAGAAATTACTGTGCCTGGCATATCTGGTGAATAAAGAGAAATCTGTGCTGATCACAATATTTTTAGGACGGGGGAACAGGGGGAACAAAACCATCTGAATTTTACCCGAGCACAAATGCTGGAGTCTGTTTCTTCCAACGCTCAGAACACGAGGCTGGTCAGAGCTGATGGCAGTGAGCAAAGAAGGAATCTCATTCCTTACAAGCCCTGTAGCAAGAGGGCACAGCTGCAGCCCTGCTATCCTTCGAAGAGAGGCGCCAGAAATCCTGCCCTGGCCCAGCTGCATCCCAGCCACTGAGAGTGGCTGTGGTCTTCAGATGAGCACCAGACTTACGTTGAACAACATTTTAGCCTGGGGATTCCATTGTGGTTTCACAATCTGCTCCAAAGATGACAGGACACTTCTGAAAGATGTTTGGATGTTTTGCTACCAGATTGTTCAGATAAAAGAGCTCCTTTGTGCAGTGCTGGCACTGCTGTGGGTATGAAAGTTTTCTGGAAACGCTGTTGTAATGATTTCAACTTGCTGGTACCAGGAACTCCTGCCTTGTAGAGATCAAGACACTGCTGACTGGTGACAGCTTGTCTTTAAAGACAACTCACTTCACCGGGCTCAGAATCAAGCCTTCACTGCCCAGGCAGTCCCAGTTCTACACTTCAGATATGGGGTACTCTGTACCTTGCCTCTGGCAAAGTTTTGAAACTTTTTTGAGCCAAAAGGTTTAAAAAAAATCAAAACTAAACAAAGCCAACAACAACAACAACAACAAAAGGCACACAACATACAAACCTCCTGTACATTTTAATCCAGTAAGTGGCTGAAAAGGCCCGCATCACCTGACAAAGGCACAAGACAGAGTGTGGAATGCATCCTCAGAGCAGAAAGAGCTGCTGACACAGCACATGAAGTCATTGCTGCCTGAGGAGATCCTGGCCAGACTCCCAGTGAGAGAGCTCCAGTTTCATTCTGATTGCTCATAGCCGGAATGTGAATCAGGGTGGTTCAAGAAAGGTAAATGAAGTCACCTGCATATCAGCCCAACACAGAGATCACTCTCAACACTTGCTCTCCTGTCCTCACCCAGTGCTGTGAAACACTTCACAATATTGTGCTCTCAGTGTGTCTCCCAGCTACACTCCCTCCCAGGCAGGCAATTTGGCAATACAGTGTGAACTTCATCTGGGAAGTGGAATTTAAATAAGACACAACCATACTGTAAGTCCCATGAAATACCGTGATGGAGCTGAGCCTGTGGCTCCACTAGGATTGCATTCGTTCAGTGTGTTTGCAGGTGTCTGATGTCTCTAGCATTAGAAAAATAGCAATGCAAAAGGAGAGCAGAGGTAGGTGGGAAAGGAGAGCAGTGAAGCGCAAAACAATTTTTTACAGATCAGAACACTGATACTTCAAATCAGGGGCTTCCATGCAGTGGCAGAGTTCACCCAACTAGCTGCACATTTCAGGAAGCCTGAACATTGAGCAGTCACCCCTTCTATCCCACCAACACATTACAGACTGTGTGCCCTTACTTTGCATTCCTAAAAATTCAGTCTAAATCTTGAGCTATGCCAGCAGCCTGTAACAGATTCCAAACTTCACTGCCTTGAAGCTGTCCAGCAGCATGAGGGAGGGGATTCTTCGCCTTTTGTCTTCTCTCATGAGACCTCTCCCTGCAGTGAGCACCCAGTTCTGGGGTTCTCAGCACAGGAAATAGATGGATCTGTTGGAGCAGGTCCAGAGGAGGCCACAAAGATGATCAGAGGGATGGAGCACCTCTGCTGTGAGAGCAGGCTGAGAGCTGGGGCTGTTGAGCCAGCAGAAGAGAAGGCTGAGACCTCATTGAAAATTTCAATAAATAAAGGGAGCTTATAAGAAAGGTGAGGGAAGACTTTTCCAGCAGGGCCTGTTGCAACAGGACAAAGGATAATGATTTTAAATTAAAAGAGGGTAGATTCACACTAGATATAAGGATGTTTTCTACAATGAGGATGATGAAACACTGGAACAGGTTACAGAGAGAGGTGCCAGATGTCCCCTTCTGGAAACATTCCAGGTCAGCCTGAATGAAGCTCTGAGCCATCTGACCTGGCTGAAGATGACCCTGCTCACTGCAGGAGCATCGGACTAAACAGCCTTTAAAGCACCCTTCCAACCCAAACCATTCTACAGCTCTATTTCAGCATTCTATGAGGCTTCTCATGTTCCATGTGTGCTTGATTATTCTCTAACATGTAATCTGCAAAAACAATTTGAATGCTGGCAAATAGGCACAAAAATGCCCCTTAGGTTGAGATAGAGAAGAGCTAAGAACGGGCAGAAGGGAACAGCAGGAGTGTTCATGCAATGCTCACTTGCTAAGAACATGCCATAACAGATCACTGTGCTGAAGCCAGATGTTTCTTAACAAAACAAACACCTTCATCAGACTGGACTTACCCGTGATTCCACACAGATGTTCACATTTCTTTCCTTTCTTTTTTTTTTTTTTTTTGTCAAAAGTAAAGATTAACAAGAGAACAAAACCCCTTTGACTTCACAACAAAGTGAAGGATATCAGAGTTTGAAGTGGGGAAGCACACTGGTGTACCCTACAGTTGAACAAAATAGCAGAGCCTTCCCCTAAAACGCAATCTGCAAAGTCTCTGCTGGCCCACAAAGCACTTGGATGACTTCCTGAACCATGTCCATATTCAAAAGTGTTTTCAAATATGGCATACATCTGCTACTTCAGGAAGATGCCTCCTGAAGCTGCAGTCATGAGCTCTGAGGCAGTAGTTTGATCAGCAACTTGCAAGAACAATAAGCAGAGAGGGAGCCCTGCGCAGCCATGACGCTCCATGCGGGGAAATTGATGGGGTTTAGGCTGAACCAAACAGCTGGCAGCTTCTCCACTAAAGATTTTGGCTTCGGGGAAAACAACCAAAACCAGAGTCCCTAAAGAAAACAGAACAGTGCAAGTTCTGCTTTACTGTGTTATTTCAGAAGCCAATGTTATAATTTTAATAGTGCTGTTGAGGAAAGAAGAGATCTTAAAGCTTTAAAGTATGTTATTTCTCACGTTTGTTGCAGGGCACCACCTGCTTGAAGAGTAATCCATTGCTAAGGCTTTTAAAAAGACAGGGACATCAGGCCCTTCTGAGCTCGTCAGTTGCGAGCCACTACGCACACTGTGCATTCTCCACTGATTGTATCTCTAGCTTTGTTTTGTTTAAAATACTTATGTTACCACATTATCTACAGCCTTAGACAGCTTCTTGGCCCAGGCTCTGAGACTTTTGGAGGGTCAGGGCAGAGCAGTAGAGCTCTTTATGATTTCATGACAGACCACAAAAAAAACACTGCATGGCTCCCCGCTGGTTCTGTTTACACATTCTTTTAAAAATGCATAACAGCTCCCGTCTGCTGCACTGCCTGCGCTGCCGAAGGTGTGGCTGCTGTCATCCCACAGAGGCCAGGAATCCCAACTGGGACCTCTAGAGTGCTCTTTCTCACACTGGCAGAGGCTGCCACGACTGGAAGAGTAGCAGTGCAATACAGGAGTGCAGAATATGTATTTTGGGGGTGCTTATTCTAATATAATTCCAAATAAAAAAACAGGGTGAAAGCCTGGATCCACTGAGCTTACAAAAGGCTTTTGTCAGATTCCAAGAAGGGCCAGGCTTTCCCAGACAGCATTACTTTAGTTCACCGATGTAAGAGGATATCCTATAGGAAATCAATACCATGGAAGATTTAAGACCACCATCAGCTTGAAAATCCAGTAAAGCAATGTCTCATGTCCTTCCTGGTCTGAAAGGATGTTGCTGGGTTGGTTTGTTGGAGAAGCCATACTCTTCAGCTTAGCCTGGGCTCCTCAGAGCGGGGCAAACAACTCAGAACGGCTGATGGCAGCAGAAATGGCCCCTCACCCTTAATGAAAACAACAAAATGCCAGAACGCTGACAGAAAAATACCCTTGCAGCGTGGAGGAGAAAGTGTAGCAAATGTCATTCAGAAGAGCAACAGGAGTGAGGAATTAGTCACATCTGAGAATGCCCATGAGCTCTGCTGCTGTAGTAACTCTGCTGTGAGGGACTCGGAAGGAACCACCTGGCTCCCTGTTCTCTACTGCTGGGCAGCTCTAGAACTTTCCCAAAAGGGTGGTGGGTGTCCCTTGTCCCCCGTCCCACACAGCCAGCAAGGCTGTCCACTTCAGCAAGGCCATTTCTAGCAGAGGGTTGTGCTGATATGGACAATTGTCCAGTGGGGAGTGGAGTGAGGAGGATCAAGCAACATGGAGAAAGGAGGAATCAGGGAAATCGTTAATAAAAATCAGCTGCTGAAAGAGAGATGGGCAGACAAAACCAGACCAAAGGCACACATTGCTGAAAAAGCACCAGGAGGCTTGGCTCTGCCAGAAAGGGAACAGCCCGGAACAGCACCCTGTGCCAGGAGTGAGGGAATCACCACGGAACAAGACTCTTCAGCTGTAGCACTAAGCAACCTTCCACTCACTATGAAAGGTTTATTGGATAGTTCAGAGATACAGACTGCAGCTCAGCTAATATCACACAGGTTTGCAGTTCTAGCACTGCCACAGTTATTAAAGGCAGAGCTAACCAAAAGATGAAAAAAAAATTATTCCTGTGGTTGGTTTTGATACTTCAAATTTTTGTGAAATTCATTTGTAACCAAAAAA
>VZRN01000356.1:3222224-3247080 GCA_013397935.1 Dasyornis broadbenti
AAAAAAAAAAAATTCAGAAAACATAAATATGGGGCATGCCTGTCTTACTGCAAGAATGAAATCAGACAAAGAGAAAAATTCAATGTTAGTATCTTAGTAATCTTTAGTAATCTTTCATGGAAGATCAGGCCTTAAGAACTTGCTAATATTGACTTGAGGGGTGGAAATCAATGCAGCTGGGATGCCATCACAGAAATGAAAGCACATCCAGAGATCCACAAAGTGATGGGGGCCCATTTTGCTGCATCAATGTACCAAGAAATACAAAGCCCTGGTGAAAGGGTCCCAGCTCAGGTTGGCTGGGGCAGTGCCAGGGGCGTAAGAAAAATTAAAGTCCAAAGTAGTGACAGAAAAATTGGATTGGCATGAGGTTGTAGGAATAAGCAAAAGCAAAATTCCTGTTCTCTGTATACCACACACATGCTTGCAGGAAGTTGGTTGAATATACTTAGAATTAAATTTTAGTAACAACAAAAAATATTATTAAAAATTATACTTTTTCACCTTTCAGCTTTCAAAGAGCTACAAAACCAGGCAACATGTTAAGTATTCTCAGATACAGTTATATTGCCTCTCTGCCCTTTGGAACAACATACTAAAATATTTCACAATTTTTAATGTCATGCAGGGTGTTCAAATTCTAACAGCTTTCTCTGAGAGGCCACGGTAATGACTGAAGAAAATGAAAGATTTACTACTTATTGCCTTTCTTTATATTCTGAGAATTAATTGGGTAGGGGTGCCTTGCCCGTTTGCAAATGTTCCTTTTCTGGTTTATGCTATTTGCCTCCCTTGTTTCAGGAGATCATTTGAATATGGGATCTCATCAACTGCGTGTTCAGAGCTGTAATTCGAATTAATCTTTTGCAAAGGTAGATGTTAACTTTTACACTAGCTATAAACTAGAACATGAGAAAAATGCATTAAAACAAACAAAAAAAATAAAAATAAAATAATAATAATTAAAAAAAAAAAAAATAACAAACAAACCAAAAAAACTCCCAAGAAAACAGGTGAAACTATAGGAAGAAAGAGTGCCTCAATCATTTCTGGAGGATGTGCCCATTCCCACACTTTCCTTCTCTTCATTTGACACCTTTCTTCATGCAGTAAGAACAGCAGCTTATTCCAGTCAGCTTTCCTTTGTGCAGTTCCATGGAACAAGGCTACCCAGCACTGGATGGCTCCTCCATTTCATCTGCTCTTTTTCTACACACTTGGAGCTGATTTCTGTTCTCTCCTTTTGACAATTTTTTTGTGCCTGATAGCTCACAATTCCAAGTGGAGCCATTCTGGGGTGGCAAAGTAGATCACCAAAAGATTACAACCTGGTCAAGCAGTGGAGTTATCAGACATCTTCTGTAGACATCAAAAGATGCTTGCAGGCCACACAGAGCTCGTGTTTAAAAACGAACAAAAAAACAAACAGCATTTTCCTCAAAACAGAATAAAAGGTAAAAACACAGAGAGGGGCATTCTTAGCAACTTTGTCTTCTGAAGCAATACTGTCATCTGCAGGTCTGGTAACTTATGAAAATTAATCGCTCAAATTTTGAGTCTTGTTTGTTTGGTTGGTTTGTTGTGGGGGTTTTGTCTGGGTTTCTTTTGTTTGGTTTGGGGTGGGTTTTTTTTTCTTTGTTAGCTGTCTTGGTTTGAAAGACAGGTGTCTGCCAAGGAAGGTGGGAACCTCCCTTGGAACGGAAGAGATGACTGCCTTTCCACCGAATTATTATAACTTTGAAATTAAGGGGCTTTCCAGGCAAAGAAAAAAAAAGCTTGAAAAATATGGGAGGAAAAGAAACTCACTTATGGAAGAGTCTTACTTCCTTTTCAGAGCTTATTTAAAGCACAATGATTACCTACATCACCCTCAAGCCTCACTCTATAATCAAAGTATATTTTTCAGCTCCTTTTTTTCCAACCAGATATGTACATCAGTGTATGATGATGTTACTTTTACATGTGAGATCCAACAAACAAGCAGAAACTACCTCAGAAACATTCTTCAGGAACATTCCTTTCCTGGATACTTCCACCAAATGTGTATTTCTTCACATAAGTCTCACAAAAGAATTCCATTAAATATTGTCTACAGATGTATCAGAAACTCATCAAAATGCTGCATGAATACATCGTACATCAACTGCCTGAATCAGGGATGGAATTTGTCTGAAAGGATCAATTTTCGCTCTTACAATTCAGTCTCACAATGCTGCCAAAAACCCTGTGTACCTTTACCTGTCTGGGTCCTGAATCAACGTCAGTGTGACTGGTACTTGCTAAGCTTCTGTAAAACACCGTGAGGAAACAACCAGCTGAACCAAATGGTGCATGAGGAATTTCCAGGTTTTCAGCCCACCTGATGGCACTGCTCATGGCATGGCCCTTACCCAGAGCAAACTGAGGCACTCGGAGAAACCTTCACTAGCCGACAGCTGCTCTTGTGTCGGCCCAACAGCTGAGAGACACCAGAATGGAGGCATAAAGGGAAAAAAAAAAAAAAAAAAAAAGGAAAACAACCACACCCACAACAAAAAAAAAAGGTTGGAAAAGCCTTGAAAGGAAATAATGAAACATCAGCATCCGGTATTTCTTTGATTGCTGTATTTCGCTTGAAAGCAAGGCCGTACGGAGTCCACCTCTTCAACACACAAGGATCAGCAGGCCTGAAGTTTAAAAGGGAAAATAATTGATTCTACTGCATAGTAGAGTAACACTTCCACTTATGATGATAATAAGTCATCTGCTCTCTAGATGACTGTGCATATCCTGTTGTGTTGATAACTTTAATCAGAACATTTTATTTTTCAGTAATATTTGCATTTATTTTTAGCAGTGCACAATTCTCTGGGCCCTACGGAAACTGTTACCAGGCATGATATACCCTTGAGATTTGTGTTTAGATATGATCAGCCACCCTCTTTATGGCTGAGGGACTGCAGAAAGGGAATTGGGATGAATCAGCCAGACTTGGAACATCTGCAGTCACCAACTTCCAGTTCAGCCTCCAGCAGTGTTGAGTGAGTAGAGAGCAGAGCTAGAATAACCAGCCCATGCTCCCCACAGAAATCTCCAAGTACCTCTAATTCCCGTGGTACTACACCTGGATTTTCAAGCTCTTTCCTCTGCAGAAGGGCAGGAGAGAAGTAAGATCTGCTTGTCTGGTAACCTGCCCATTTGCAGGGGTGGGAGAGGTGAACACAGCCCAGCTTTCACGGCCGATATTCGGGGCCAGTTGAGCTCTCAGTAGGAACCAGCTGGAGAATCCTGCAAACATTCCATCACATGGGAACAACACAGAGAGAAGCAAGGAAATAAAAGCTTTTAAATATATTACTTTTCCCAAGGACCACAGAGGTTTGCAATACGGCAGATCTACCACTCCTCTGGAACTATGCTACCCCACAGGCAGGTTACAACTGAAAAGAAATATCAATCGTGACAGCTTCACTAAAACCCACTTGTTTAGAGGCTAGTTTTAAAGGAGAAAAAAAAAATGGCAACTTAGTCTTTTAAACCCTGCAAGAAAGGTTTCAGATGTAAACAATATTTTCTCCTGAGGGAGACCTGGAAAAACATTGTTTTTATAGTAGAAAGTCTGTTTCAGCTTCAGAATGGTTCTTGGGTCCATAATTATTCTAAATTCCTTCCAGGGATGGACAATTATAGAGCAGAAGGATTGGATGTAATTAGTGTCAATGTAACACCTTGGTTATTAAAGGATCCAGCAGTTGACCTGTGCTGCTAATTCTTGACAAATATGGATTAAGTACAGCCCACAGCATTCTGCCCCCTATCTCACACATGAATTTTAGACCCTCACAAGGTATGTCTGAAGATCTGGAATAATCCATCATGAAACTCATCCATCAGATACAAATTATTGCTCATCTCCAGTAAAATTAATTCGCTTTCAAACAAGCATTTTCTTTTTTGTCTGCTCACTCCTTGTGCAGAAAAGGAAATATGAGAGTAATTGTAAGCCTTGGAAGATCAAACAGAAATGTATTTTACAGCAACTTCTAGAATATATAAGCTTTGATGGAATAAAGAATCAGCCTAGAGTCTGTCTAAAAATACAAGTCGTTATTGTCCCCCCGCTGCACTCATGCAGTCAAATTTATTAGCTACAGTTTGTTATTTTAAAGGCTGCAAGAGAAGCCCCTTGCAATGACCCTCCAGAAGGCAGATGCACTGAGGCTTCTGAACATCTTGTTGGTAGACTGGTGTAAAGACATTTTCAAGCTTCTTCTCACAGACAGACAGTGCAAGTGGGCCAGGATAAAAGCTCGCTGTCCACGAGTGGAAAACTGCTTGAATTTACTTCAGGAGAGCTAGGAAACCTAGCTTGGTTTTGTTTTGTTTTGTTTCTTTTCATTTTACATATCCTCACAGACAACTCTGAGTTGTTTCAGTATTTACAGGAATGTGCATATAAACTAAAGAGATCACTTGACCAAAACTCTCAGTAGTCCTTCTGAAAATCAGGTCCACAACAATTTTCATCAGGGGAGAGGGATAAGCAACAAATAAATAAATAAATGAAGAGCACCACCTGAAAACTTTCCACACATTAGAAAATATTCTTTAAGAAATAATTTTCTCCTTTCTTCTGCAGTTTTCTCAACCAGCATCCAACTCTTTTTTAAGAAGTTACTCTGCTCTGGTGACACAGCAGGCCCAGCTTTCAGAGGGGTTCCAATCCTCCTCATTTTTAATGACTCACTAGCAATATGCATTCCTCCACATCAGCTTGCCCCTGTGGCCACTAAGCCAAAATGTAAATGTTAAGGTCGGTCATATTTACATGTCACCACTTATGCTAATCACCACCACAGCACCTCACTCCTGAAGGGATGTTATCAATCATCTTGAATATGATTAAGCAATAAAGCGAGCAAACAGCTCGCAAGGTGATCTCCCCAACTCCTCAGTCAATTAATGCTGCATTGTGCTCCATCTGTTTGGAGAAAAGCTTCCTATTGAGTATTCCATGCCTCCCCTCAACACACAAAGAAGCAAACATGAACAGCACCATTTTGCCATTATTCGTGATAGCACAGACATGCACCTCCAGCAAGCTGCAGTTCCCTGAGTGTGTGCTTTCCCAGATGTAGTCCAGATGCCTCCTAAATGCATACGGCAGGAAATTCTTTGCAATCTTTTCTGTTTCCCGTATATTATTGGTTTATAATTGCTGCTATCCATCATAATTTTTTTTTAGCTACTGACTCCTGCCCTGCTCTGCAGGTGTGTAGAAGAAACACAGGCCGAGCACATGAGTTACTTTTACATCTATCTTGGTGGGGAGCAGAATAGCCAGTCTTTAGTGTTTGCTTAAATGAAGCCTTTTTGGCCAAATCTAACATAAACAAGATTAACACATTATTGCACAGAGTCCTGAAGAGAAATACATAGTACCTAACAGACAATTAGGCTGTTTTCCTGATAACTGAATTTATTTGACTGTCGTTTGGCTGGAATTGTGCTCACCCAAAGCTCCAATCTGGTGCCTGACAGGGAATAAGCGCACAGCACAATGGCACTGCACAGATTCGCATCCCAGCTCCGCGAGGGCACTCGTGTCTGTGCTACAACACAGGTTTCGTTGCTGCTCCCAGCAGCAGGCTGTGGCAACGTGGCGCTGGGCTCTGACTAATTAGCCAGGCTCTAGGGCTGACTCAAGGATGCTCAGCAGATAATGGAAAGTGATATCTGTCCCCAGAGCACCAGGCTGGGTTGTTCTGGCTGCAAGGGGCAGGGGGGAAGAGAAAAAGGACAGAGGTTCTGTGCAGGTACGTCCTGAATGTAGAGTCCTGGAGAGCAAGGCTGGGCAGCGCTGGAACTGGGAGACACAGAGGCAGAGTTCATTGATAAACCCACCACAGCTTCTGAAAAGAGGGCAGTGTGCCGAGTTGGATGTTCACAGTGGAGTACACTGAGTGTTGTCCTAATTTACCTTGGGCCCATTTGCTTCTAAGTGACTGTTCTGACCCTGTGGTTTCTCACACTGGTGCTTTGTGCTGTCACACACAATACAGACACACCATGGAAGTGAGAACATGTGGCGTGATCAGCCTGCAGTCCCTGGTGTCCTCAGCCTGTTCTGTGACCTGCAAAGTCTCCCATGATTTCTGCAGAGCTTTGCTCTGAAATGCTAAATTTCAGGGCTGTAAGTTTCCAAGTGCATTTCTTGTGCTTGGGACCTGAGAGAGCTTCTCAGACAACAATTTTACTGGGGTCTTCTCTGGAATGCTTCACTAGATACCTCACCAATCATTAAAACTTGTAATTATGGGTTAAGGGGCAGTTCATCCAGTTTTAATTGCACAAAAAAAAGGGGTGAAAGTCTCACCAGGTCTTTCTAAAATTCTCAGCAACTGACACTGCTAAGCACAACAGGCCAGCCCCACTAAAAGCACGAGAGAAAAATTCTGAAAATAATTGACAAGAATAAACAGTAAGACATCCACATCTCTCGACCTTTCTATTTTGTGTAAAATCCTAAACTAGTTCCAGCAGATAGTTCTGGCCTACTATATCTGAGGAAAAAAAAGTAGATCATAATGGTTTGGAGTTTATACCCTTTTTTCCCAGCACTTAACTCTAAAGTTTAGCACCTTCAATTGCATCAGTGTATCCCTTACAAAACCTTCTCAGGCAACAGATTGGATAAAAACTGAGGACATGGGATCATTATTAACCTTGCCAGGACCTTTAATCTTGCATGACCACAAAGGTTTGCATGACTAGTGAAGATTCTTTTGAAGACTATTAATCCAAGAAAACTAAAAGAGGCTAAAAAATCATCTCACTCCATAGAAAATCAAGCCCTGAAAGCTTCACATATTCCTCAACAGAGACATTCAGCATCTTATTCTGTCTCCCAGCAGTGCAGATGTGGACGTTGGTACTTGTGCACAGGGTGAGGAGGAAGCAGGTCTGTTTCACAAAGCTCTTGTCAGAACATACAGACAGTGAGTATATGTAATAGGGATGAATGGAATTTTTAGGAATATTTTTCAAAACCCATTTTCTTGGGAGAGAATTCTTATCGTTTGGATTTACTTGTACACTAAAATGTGCTTTAAAAATGCAGCAACCTCTACAGCTCTGCTGCCCACCAGAACAAGACCTGCAGAAAATAGGCCTTTATGAATGATCACTGTCATTGTTTATGTTTTGAGTGATATTGATTTGTTTCAGCAATCAGATAGGATGGCTTCAGTACTCAAAAGAGATCATTTACTCTTACGAAACAATGCTCATGAATTATAAAGAGAAATATATGTGCATTGATTGCAAATCTTTATGTATCGTGGATGTGTTTTGTTGCAATGAGTTTGCTCCATGTTGAGTTAACACAGGAACATTCTCCCTTTGGAGATCAGAGAGTAACAATGAGTTACATCCTGCTCCTACCATGCCTAAAAGAGCCAGCCAGAAGTCCTTCAGCAGAATATGTCCCTTGCCCTTGTTGGTTTTTATTGTCCCACAGGACCTACTGCATGACAAAAAGCTCTACCCTCCTTTTTGCCCTGTGGTAAAGTCTGCTACAGCATCAGCTTGAAAAAAAAGTTTAAAAATCACTGTAAGTAAGGAGCATCTTTGTCTCTAGATTCACACACTCTTTAAAGGTAGCACTGCCCTCACAAAAAGCAGATTTACTCGGCAGCTGCCTCTCTCTATCCCTAACAACCTCATTTCTCATCCCAGCAAAAGAATTTGTACAGCACCATGGCAAAACAGATTATGCAGCAGATGGAGAATAAAATCTGACCAGTCAAAAATAGCACTTAATTTTAACTCAGACTAGTTTCCAGTAGTAAATTCCAGCTAAGACTGCATAAGAAGTGACAGCCTCAGTCTTCCAGCCAAAACATACAAGACAACACAGACAGTTCTGACCAGCATTTCCCATGAGCTAAGGCTTTCTAAGGGAATGAAGTAGACAAGGAATAGAGCAAAAAAAAAGCTACGCTGATTCTCATTGTTCGTGGGAGTGGTCCCAGTCCCGTCTGCTGAAATCTACGTAATCTCCCTAAAGCTGTACAGAGGAGATCACTTCCAGCTCCACACTCTGAGGATGCTGCATCTCATGACCTGGGGGGTTTACACTATCTAATCTAAGGGAACTGATTACAGTGCCAGGATTAAGAGCTTACACCTCTCAAGCTATTCCTTGAGCTTCCGAAGTTATTTCAGGAAATGTGAATATGTGAGTATAGCACAAGCTCTGGAGAGTCTGTACCTGAATGCCATAGGTGGGCTCTCAAGCCAGGCCACAAGAGTTGTAAGAAATATTCCTGCACATCCAGCCAAGTTAACATACACAAAACAGAGGTCATATATGGCCTTATAAACTTCTCTGTACAATCCCAGAAGAAAAGCTAGCTTCTTCAGAGGGCCATTCAAAACACTACTAGATTTGCCCTGCCACACTGGTGCCACTTAGAAGTTTCCCTCAAGCCTTTCCCTGCTGTTTTTCTTCTTTCCTTAATTGCCCAGCAACATTCTCCTGGTCATGCCACTGTAACGTTTGCCAGCCCGATTGTGAATGCCCTTCTCTTTCGAGCCCTTTATTTAATCTTTATATCCCCTCAGTCTCTTTTCCTCTTTACAGCTCTTTGGAACATTTATTCATACTCCAAATGCACTTGGTTCTGCTGCGTGCTCGCCCAATCTCCCATCTATCAGCTCACACATTCTTTAATTCAGCTGCGCATTCCCTCATCATTCATCAGTCCATTTACACATTCTTCTATCCATCCTCACGTTCTCCCTCTCTCTTCTTCTCACTTGCCGTTCTGTCACCTCTCTCATTTTCACAGAGCTCTCCTGCCTGTCTCCTGTGGGCCCTGCAGGCCTGGCTGTCCCAGAGCAGCAAACAGAGAGTCATTGTATACCATCCTGCACTCTAAATTGCCATGAAACATTTCACAGCTAATCAGACCTGCAAACCCGAGTATGTTTTGTACATTCAGTGGTCCTGATCCTGATTTCATTCACTTCACAGTAAATTAAGTCAATGCTAGTGGGAATATACAGGTGTAAAATTAGTTTAAGTAAGATGAAAAAGAACTCATATTTTCTACCAATAACGTAAGTATTAAAGGGCTAAAAAGGAAGTTGGATAAGTCAAAATCCAGCAACTGATCTTTTGAGGAGACTGAAAGACCGTGGAAGATTGGAGGACTGTTGTTTTCTTAGCAGAAGTGTGACAATGAAACACTCCCTGAGCTCATGTTATTTAGTCCCAGAGATTGTAATACAATGGAATATGTCTTTCTGAATACAAAAAGCATGAGAAAGAAACACTAAAAACTGGTACACAATCCAGTACAAATACAATTGACTCCACAGAGGTCCCCCTCAAGGTTCACATGCAAGCACCAACTAATGGAAGTAACAGGCAGAAACAGTGCTTGTATCAAACAGGAGAATCCATGGAAACAATGGAAAAACAAAAGCAGCATGGACAACTTCAGTCATCTGCACAGACCTTGCAGCAATAAGTCAGGCGAGGCATGAAAATGGGAGGCAGATTCTCCCCCCCCACACTGATAAGAGCTCTTGCAATTGGGTTGATGGATTAGACACCCACAAGATCTAAGCGACCAGATGAAGATTTAATTTGGTCCTAAGGAAACAGGTCTGAATTGGGCTGATCTAATGGTCTTCAGCATAGAGATTGTCACTGAATTCCATTTGTACCAATTAAAATAACCAGGGACAAGAATATTCACTGGAAATGTGCAAAGAAAAGAGAGGTTCTGTGTGCCACCCTCAGATAGAAGAAGGAAGAAAGACCTTTTGAGGGAGCTGCTAGGGGTGTAGCTGGAGTCAGAAAAGGACAATCATCAGACGAATGGGATTGATGAAAAAGGAAAATCCAAGGAGGATGAGAATGCAATGCCAACATCCAGAGAATGACAACACTCGGGAGAAGAAATGAGAGATAAAAAACCAGAACATGGTCTCATTTTAAGAATGATCAAGAAATAGTGCAAGAGGAAGACACTGAGAACCCATTCAGTTCCATCTCCCAAGTGTGGAAAAGAAAAAACCCACCAAGAATCAAAAAACTGCTCATTAAAAAAACACAGAAAATGCCACATGAGAATGGAAAAATTAGATAGACTAGGAGTTAACACTACATAATCACTTATCTTCAGGTTAAGAAAAGAGACCTGAGCAGACATTGCAGATCCAACTCCAAACACTGACCATACCAACCACATAGAAGTTCTGTCTTCCCATTTTACTAATCTCAACAATTTCACCGAATTGAGCAGAGTTTGGTGAGGCAAAAGAATGAAATTCAAGCATTTCTTTCATAAAGAATAGAGAAAAGAAAACCATCAATACCAGGAACACCAAATGAGGAAAATCAAGACCACAAAGAGACTTGACAGAAAACACTCAAGAAGCCAGCCATGATCACAAAAGGAGAAATAACATGATTTTGTTCTCACAAATAGCTACCACATCTTGGAGAGCTTGAAATGCAGTTAAGTGGAACCCAGTGGAGGCCACAGAGAGGAAGAGAGGGCAGTGGAGGTTATTTGAACCCAGGAATATGCATCTTAACTGACACAGAATCATGTTCAGCAAATGTTTTAGAGGTAATGGAATGCAGATTTAAAGATCGTGGAAGAATTAAGGGGCAAATGAGTTCAAAGAGACCTCATTGACTCTGCCATTCATTCCTGACCTCTGAAATACTTGCAGCATATGATGAAAGCAGTGACATAGGCTTTACCATAGCCTTGCTAATTAACTAATTATCTAAGGCCACAATCATAATGAGAACTACACAAACAGCATTCAGAACATATTGTCATTCACCAGATCAAGTTACAGCCGCAGAAAACTACTTTTGTGGCTTATTTCCCCCCTTCCAAACTCCTACAGTATTATGATGATGTGTTAATGGCTTAAAAGTACCTTTAGCAAGTTGGTACAAGGCTTAGCTTTCTCTGATAATCAGCAGCTCGAATGAGCCCATAATGATGCTTTAGATTCAGTTCTGGGCCTTTCCCCTCTCCAGAGCATTCATATGGTTTTGATCTCATCACTTTCTCCAGAGGAGACTACCCACGGTTTGCAGGGGTGGGGAAGAAGGGGGTTAAGAGTGTCATTTACATTTCCAGGTGGGAGTTTTCTGGGCCAAATATTTCCTAAGCCTGCACTTGTCAAATGCAGTTCAACATTTGAATATAGAAATCAAAGGGGTTTGAAGTAACTACAACCACTTGGAAGGAATAAAAAAGCAAACAAACCCAACCAACCCCAAAACTCTATCAGTGCATGCTTCTGTTCAGTGTGCATGAGTGTTTAACAAAGCAAATCTGTGGCTGGCTAAGGGACAGTAGCAATATGAATATCAAAAATATTCTTATTGCATCAGTTACCCTTTACATTTACTCACATTCTGCTCATGCTATAGAATAAACAAATATAACAGTATTGCAAAGCCAGTGATGGGTATGAGCACAGAAATGAACAGGTTTCTAAAGACAGATCAAAACATGCATCTCTCCAGTGCAGCTTTGCCCTACCACAGTGCCGGGCAGAGCTGCACAAGAGCCCCTGGGGTGGGACTGACTCCTCCCTCAGCATCCCAGCAGCTCAGGCAGCACAGACAGCACAACAGCAACTGAGCCACGGCCTTGGCACTTCTGAGGGAAAAAGCCACAGCACAAAGCGCAAAAGCTTAAATTCAAACAAATGCATGCTGAAAGAAATGGATTAATAAACCACCTGAGAGACCAAGGGGCACTGCTAGAGGCTTTTGCAGTTCTCAAAACAACTGAGTTAAACTAAGCACAGAAGCAAGGATCTACCTTCTGCCACTATGACAGAGCTGGGAAGGAGTGGGGAGTGAGGGGTTTATTTAAACTCTTTGGTTTACATCCTGACTGACTTGAACATTATAAATTCTGTGTATTTATACATTATCCTGGCTTATTTTGTAACAGAACTTGTTTCTTGTTAGCTAAAGCCTTCAAGAAGAGATTATGACAGAAGGTTCTGGCATCTTTCTCATAAAACCTTTACCAGCTTGGGCCCTTGTCACTTCCCTTTCCAACAGGAAAGATGTCTGCAAGCCTCCTCCATAAGGACTCCGGCATTTCACTTCTTTGCATATATTCTGTAATTGATGTCTTATTTTAAATGTTCTTTTCTGCTGTATTTCATGGCAAAGGCTAAAGCGAGGGACACTTTCCTAGAATTATGGTTGAAAACCAGTCTCAGATTTCTACTGCTGCATGTGACAGATAAAATAACAGAGATTAAGGGAGGCTATGGGAATTTTGACTAAGGAGGAGAACGTGAAATGTAGCTAGCCTCTGGAAATGCCTTAAAGCAGCAAGTCTATATATTACCTGTGCTCTTTCCTGGTTACACACAGTTTTTATACAGGATTTACCACTACGTTGCCTAAACATTTCAAATACATCATTTCCACAGCATTTTTCTGGGGCACACCTCACTTTACGTGTCCATGCTCACCTTGCAGATGGAAGTATTCTGGAAACAGAGTCTGGACAGTGTTTCTGAAGAGAAGGACACAACTGTTCCACTGGTTCCCACTGGGACACCCTCAGGGTGCTGCAGGGCATTGCTTACAACACCTCTCTGCAAGAGACACAGGGACTGGCCTTGGGACACTCAGAAAGCACAAAACAAGGCCAGAAATAAACCTCCAACAGATTTAATTAGAGGCTGGAGTTTAAACCCTCTTTTTCCCTGTCATCTTGCTGAGATCAGGCATGGACAAAAAGAGCTTGAAACTGGTTTCAGGAGACAATGAACATGTTCCCACTCTGTTATTTCTGGCTAAGGAGGCATATCAGCAACATAAATCTATTCAGCTCTCAGGCTCTGTTTATCACAATTTGTTCGATGCTGCTCAAATCACCTTGGGAAGAAGGCATATTTAAAAAAAAAAAAAAATAGAAAACATAGGTATTTTCTGAGAGCTGCATCTTCTGTGCATGACCAAAAGAATTTGGTCTCCTACAAGCTGTCAACACAGCAGTTTAAAATAAATGTTTGTGTTATTACATTCATGTATTAGGCTCAAAATTTTGGACTGGAATTCTAAATTTAAGTGGTACACTGTTATTCACTGTATTTCTGACATCTCATTTTCAGTGGTTTTTAACAAACTCAGTTTTTGTTCTCTCTAAAAGTCAGACCTCTCAAAAGTGCCAGAACATCTCGGCCAGCCAAGGTCCTTGGCTGCTTTCTACACTCTACATCCAAGAGCGTCAGTACTAAATGTCACATTTCTACTCACACAGGCCACTGCTTACATGGCTACCATCATGACAAATCAGGCAAGGAGTAATTTAACAATTCTCTGAAAAGAAGCAAAACTTTCATCACCTTTTCCTCACACTGCTGGTAGAGACTTAATGAAATAGCTAGAATTTTCTCACCGCGATGGAAACTCCTTCGGGAGAATCAGCAAAAATACGGACTGTTTGAGAGGAACAAGTGGCTTTTCACTCCATTGCTTCACTCTCTTCACTGACTTCCAGAATCTCTCTCACTGTTTTTTTGTGACTGTTCTTTTAGGCCACCAAAAGCTGCATTTCATCTCTGTCACTGAGAGAGAGAGCACTGCACTGTCCACCCTGGGCTGCCATGATTAGACATCAAACTTCCACATCTGGACACTTGTGTAACACGGAATCCTTGCCACGCCATCCAAGAATACAGAGCAAAAATTATACAAAAATACTGGGCATGCAGACAGTGACAGAGAGCAGTCACAATGTGAGGATAATACAGCACCAGTTGGTCTCTACAAGCATTTTTTTTTTCATTTGTTCTGTTGCAAAGTTTGTATTTCTGTCACTCAGCTTCCTTTAGAGCCTTGGGGACTGCATGCCAGTTGTGCTGAATTTCCAGCTGCCACAGCCCAAACCAGGGCTGTTGCATGTCAGAGTTTAGAATTAAACATGCAGAATGCAGAGAACAGTCACAATACATCCTTTATGATGCTAATGAAAACATAAATAAGGAAATTGAAAGGCCCCCGTCTAAAATAAAAATAGCAGTCACTGCCATAGAGACTGTATGAGGCAAAATGAGAACTACATTTCAGCAAAACTGCACACACTCCTGTAGCCAGACAAGAAAAACCTTCTCCTTTGCTCAGTGGGATATTAAACTTTATAGCTGTACTTCTTATTTTTAGATAGTTCTTTGAATGCATAGCTTCTGGCTTCCTTAATTTCTTTTGTATGTAATACGTTTTCTTTTTTTTTTAATTTTTTTTTTTTTTTTAAAAGAGCTGCACTGCCATAAATCAGTCCAGCCTGTGGAGGTCTTAAAAAATGTAACAATTACGACTGTAACATTCATAAATACTTTTATTATCCCTCCTAGGCTTTGTGGAATGCCTTGCCATTCATGCCTCTGACTTGGCACAATACCCACCGTGTCTTTGGGCATGTGCAAGCGCACACACACACACAGACACAGACACAGAATCTCTCTGACTGCAGGCTGTTTAACCAAGAAGAGCCTGTGCACACCGCTGGTTGTGCAGCAAGTGCCGTCAGGGCTCCGGTGAGTGTGTGACTCAAAGCAGGAAGGGAATCTCAGGCTTGTTTCTCAGAGAGAAGAGCCAGAATTGATACAGATGGGTTCTGTGTCACTGGCAGAGCCCTCCTACAGCTCTACACAATCTCCCTGCTCCTTCCAGAGAGCGCAGAACGCTGGAGAGCCCCGCGGAGCGAGCGCTGATGAGCCTTGGGAAAAGAGAGCCATCATCACGCTTCCCATCACGAGCTGGCTGATGACCTTCCAGCCCCACCAGCCGAGGAAATGAAAACGAGCCCAAGTGCAGGAGCTGTGATCCATGGCCAAGGAGCCAAGCGGGGGGCTGAGGGAATGACCGCTCGGCTTAGCATGTAGCGTGATAATTGACGGGTCTGTTTGTAGCTGTGAAAGAGGATCTGAGTCGCCGCAGTACGCGGGATTTGCGAGTCATTCCCAGGAGACTGGAACCAAGTCCCTGTAGGAAACTTCAGTGAGCGCAGTCAAGCGTCGGTTTTCCTCAAACGTCATCCCCTCCATTGGACACACGTAAGCACAGGAATGTGTCTGACACCCCTGCAAGGTGAGTCTCTCAGCCACACATTCTATTCAGTGTTAAGCTTCAGACGTAAAACAGGCTCATGCCACGAAACCACATCTACTTCTAATCCTTTTACTGCTGCTAAACGAGACATTTCCCCAGTTTTCAATCAAGTTCACTCGGTTCTAATGAATGCTTTGCAGCTGTGGAAAATATCTGAAAGAATGAGTGGCTGTGTTGTAGGCATCTCAGACGAAACATTCCACATGTGGCCCTTTGAGAGCGCCCCACAGCAAAGGCTGGGAAAGCCAGAATAGAAAGGAAAATCTGTGGGGGCTATGGACACACTCAAACAGGATGCAAGGTGTGTTGGCAGTTCCAAGGCTCAGGGAGGGCACGGATCAGGTCTAGCAAAAAGAGCTGGAATTAGCTGGAGAAAAACACAAGCACTACACAGAGCATTTGGAGAAACAACTGAACCCCAAGGACACAATTGAACTCAACACACGCTACCATCAGCTATCCCTCTAAATCCAAAGAGTCGAGGATCTGGGTCTGGATTTGATTGCCACCAGAATTCATGAGCCAAGTCAGGACTAGTGCTTTGAGTCAGGTCTAATAACACCAATTTAAGTTACTTCCATGACATCTGAGCACCACAGAACAGAAGTCTTGAGATTATTCATTCTTATGAAGTGAGTCAGTGGAGTAGAGAAGACTTCCTTGATTTAGGACTTATGTGGTTTCCCCCAAAATTAACATTTACCATGGCAAAAATTAACTGCAAATTCCATTGAGGAGGCATGAGACACTTCGAACTATATTGAGAATGCTTTTGCAATACAATATTCATTAGATTGAGGCTCCTATGACACAGTGTTAGTATATATAAGACTTTCTATAGAAGAATTACATAGAATCAGGGAAAAAAAGGTATGAGATTAGGGTTCCCAGACTTTACTGCATTTGCAATTCATGCTGAATATGTTCACTGTCAAGCTGTCATTTTATATTAAGAGTTAATTTTCCTGCTATCGATCCTCTCTCTGCTTATTCTTTTTCTCATTCTTCAGCTGCCAGCATTTTGGAAAACAATAACAACTGAAACTCTAACAAAGAACTTGAAGTCCCAAACAAATTTTGCACACATTCATTCCATAACCATCAGCCAGCCTGACTTCTACAGCCTCATGCAAATTTCCATTAAAGTTGCCATGCATTTGAATAATGAGTCACTGCTTAAAGAGGAAAGAGGAAAAGAGTGCATTGATGGTGAAGAGGAGTTAAAATCAAATAAATGTACTTCACAGGATAGGTGTTCATGGTATTGTAGTTGCTATACAGAACACACCTTGCTTCTGAAAACAAAATCTGACAAGGACAGAAATATGGCCCACAGATGAGGTGTTGCATTTCAGCAAGGAATTAATGAAATACCCCATGTAGGATAGACTGTTAGAGAAACAGAAAAGAAAAAAGAAATGTGGCAGATACAATTCTGCCTGTACATTTGAGCTACATTCTGTGCTCGAGAGCAGGATTTGTCAATAAGAATATTCCTGAAAGTGAAAGAGACATATGCAGTGTTTCCTTCAACCTTTTCTAACACATTTTTCTTTCTATTCCTTTTTATTTACTCTCCTTGCATTTCTCCCAGCTGTTTTTGGCTGAGAGATACAGCATGGGAAAAAGCAGCCCAAAGTGTGTGCAAGCCTGTGGAAGATCTTTCTGGCACACAGTGATGGGACACCCTCTCCTGGACAAACAGACACACTTCCTCTGCTCCAGCAGCTTAAGGAAAGGACATCAGTGCTATTCCTGGGATCTGGAGACAAACTACCACAACAAATCTTGATGTAATGGCAATAACTAGGAACGCTTCCCTTTGACATACACAAGATTCTTCTCTGGACTGGCAAAGACACTGTACCCTTCAGAAAAATCACTCAGTCACATTTAAGCGATGAGCAGCTATACCAGAATCATAAAAGGAAGAACATGTAGATGGAATAAGCCACATTTTTTAACTCAAGTTCAGATCCCATTGGTGGACTGACTCCCTGCACCACAAAATATGTCACTTTGAACCTGGCAGAATGTCACCATTGAGGTGGTTACCTCCTAGAGTTAAAAATTAAAACAGCTCAGATGGAAAGAAAGGCTCATTTTGCTTGGCTAAAAGTCCAAGCTCTACACATTTCCTCCACTCACTTCTTTAAGATGGCATGGATTCACATCATTCTGGATTATGGCAGTTCTCACTAATCCACTCCTATTTGCTTAGAATGTCATCTGCAAAATTTATAAAAGCTAAGGCTATGAAACTTCTCATGTGAGTGCCTCCAAGAGGCAAAATAATAATCAACAACAACAATAATCAATAACGCTAGTGCCTGTGGATGAGTAAGAAAGCGGTGAAAAGAGCGGGGATTTGTGGTGCCAGTGACGAGGCTACAGGTGAGAGTGTGAGAACATCGTGACTGGCTGTAGCCTTTGAAAATGGAGGAACTTTGCAAGCACAGGGCTCCCAGATGAGCAGCCCGGTTTCCAACATGGCATATTTACACTGGCAGCAGTATCTCAGACACCACAGTGGAACAAACACCTGGGGGATTCATTTCTCCCCTGAGGTGACTGGCAGCTCTGCTGTGTGCAGAAAGCAGGATAGCTTCCGACCTGGACACTGCTGATTTGTATCTTAATTAGATGCAAAAGAGAATGGGAGGAGAGAGAAAAATCACAGTTCAGTGTGGTCACTGATGTGGACTTTGAACTTCATTTGACATTGCTAACACTGCTCTCATTTGGAGAGCTTCTAACCACGGTCTCCTGAGCTATGACAAGTTGGTAATAAATTACAAACTGCAGGTACCTCTCTCAGTTTGCAGCCCAATTTAGGAAAAATCAGTGGAAGAACAGCAGCAGCACACGGCTCAGGCTAGGCCTGATCAAAGGGGAATTATTCCTCCCAGCTCCAGGAGCGTTCAGGCACTGTTTACCTCAAGGCAGGAATGAATAGCAAGGGTAAGGCACTGAAGCCCCTAGGAAGTCCCTGCAGCCTTAAAAAGTCTGCAGAGAAAATTTCTAAGATGCATTCAGCACAAAAGTTCTCAGCGCCCAAGGCAAACTGGAAAATATTCCTTCCCTCACGTTACTTGAACGCTAAATCATCACCTGCAGGCTCAAGCTGTCATTTCACACTGAGTCGTACCTTACAGTGTCAGGAGTTGTCCTCAAATCATTTACTCTCCCCCTCCCCACCCCAACACACACAGTGGTTTCTTACACAAGCATTAACAGAATACTGAATTACTTCTAGGAAGAAGTGAGACTTATATTCATATACAGCTTACATTAAAGCCCTCATTAAATTCAGCCACAGCCTTCCAGTCACTTCAAACAGTTCTATATTCAATTATAGTTTGGGATTTATAAACAAAAAGAAAATTCTCAGCATTTCCTGGTGTAAGTGTTCGCCTAAGAATCTGTGGTTTGGTCTTTAAACAGTAAGAATGGACCTTCAAGAATCAGAGGCGAGATGCAAATTAAATACAACCACTTCAAAGAGGCTCCTGTACTGAAGGCTTTATGGCACCCAACTGTCTCTGGGGGACATAGCTGAGGTGAGGTCCAGGTGACGACCAGGGAGACAAGACTTTTTTCCTTTTCCTGTTTAGTCAAAGCACTTTGCCCAGTTCATTTCAGGAAGAGGGTCATCTCCCAGTGCACACACACTTGCATTGTGGCAGTGGGATCTAATCTCATCTGGCAGTCTCATGACTAAAAATAAAAACACATTAAAGATGGTGGTCATAAGCAAGGAATTGAAATTATCCTCCTGATCATCATGCAAGCCAGATTAATGGAGAAGAACCAGAGGAAATCATTATCAGTCTAGGGAAACAGGAAAATCTGAGTTAGACACAGGAATTTAATGCAGTCTGTAATGCTTAACATCCAGTATAAAGCCAAAATTCTGGCTAGAGAATGCTGGGAGTCCTGCACTGCTGTGTTAGGAGTAGCATGCAGTTTGTGAATCCACAGAACAGGGAACACTCACTTAAAAAGAAAGCGATGCAAACCTCTTAACTCTGCTGCACCATTAATTACAAACTGGCTTCCTGAAGAGAAATCCTTTAAAAGCTACCCAAAAATGGTAAAGCCAAAGTCTTTCAGCAAGCCACCATGCAGAGCAACTCTTAACCACAACCCCCAGAAGGGCAGACACTGGGTAATGGCTGCAGTTACAAAAACACAGGTGAAGGATGGCGCGCACTTGGCATCACCCAGCTGCAGATTAGGGAATCTGATCGTTTTTCACTGCCTCTTCCCAAAGCAGAGGATGAAAGGTTTTCCATTCAAGGTACCCCTGCAATGGGAGCACATTTCAGAGCCCATACACACCTGACCAGCAAACAGGACTCAGCAATTGCTCCTAAATGAGTAGCACAGACTCTCTATTCAATCAATGGGACCTCTCTGCTGATCTGCTTTTACAAGGAGAGCTGACCTAAGCTTCAGGACACCTGACTGATGAACATATAGACTGATCATATGTACAGTGTGTTTATGTTTTAAATTTTGGCAAAAGACACAATTAAGCATAACAATTTAGTACCCCCAAAATGTTAAATAATCAGCCAGGTTGATAAAGAAAAAAAAAAAAAACTCTTCAAATAGTATCTCGTTTCTGCTGCACATTTTATCCAGAAGAATCCTGACGGGGCTTTGAAATATGCAACAAAGCACAGTATAAATTATATAAATTATATGATCATTTCTCTCTCAGATGAGCTGTAGCACCTGTTTGACACTGAGCAGCACCACTGCACAGCAGGCTGCAGCTGGAAGCCGAACAGCTTTTTATGTGGAAACTGCAGGTGGGGTTCTGAGTCAATGTAATTACCGGGTCTGGAATTTCATCAGAATGCTAAGGATGAAATTCCTTTCACTACTTCTTGTGAAAGTCTCTAAAACTTGAATTTTAAAAAAAGGTTTTCCTCCAGCCATTCTTATTTTGGATTGACGTTTCTCCACTCAGCTCTCAATGTCAGTGGTCAGTGACAGACACTGCATGTTGGAATGAGGTCAGGATTTTCAATGGGGGTGCAGGGGAGCCTTTCCAAAGTTTGATTCCCATCTGTGAAGGGGCCATGCTCATTTACGATTAACACCCACCAGGGAGATGCTTGTGTCATTTCTTAATGCAAATAGAATGCTAACATTCCCAGCAGATTTATCTGAAATTGCTTCTTCTCTTGACAGCAAGAAAGCAGACTACCATGGCAAAAAAAGACTTGGAACTTGCCTTCCTGCTCTCCTTACAGAGACCTCTCTGTTCAGGTAGGCATTCTGGGAATACAAGCAGAACCTGGAAATGGTGCTTTACCTGCACAACATTTATGGGCAAGCATCTATTGATGGAAAACAACCAGAAAAACGTGGATTCAGGATTCTAGAAGTGTGTGTGCATTTTTATCTCATCTCTGATCAACTTCAGTGTCTTCAGAACATTCTTTAACTTCCCCAGAGAATCTCTTTCCTCTGCCTGGTCATGTATTTTCACAAAATCTGTAGAGCTTGGTGACTTCTGCATTCCTGACAAATGCTGTTGAAATCCACCCAGGTTCAAAATTTACCAAGGGGAGACCTCTCCCCAAACCAGCGCCAGGTGCGATTACAAAAACCCTTCACTCCTGTGTTAAGATGCTGCCAACAGGCCAGATTCAGTCAAGCACCAGATTAAAGAACCGAAGCTTTGTGCTCTTTTCTCCCACACATCCTACAGATCAGTGATTTACAGAGCCGGCCCACCAGGGTAACAGCAGATATTGGCATTCTGTCAGCCTGAGAAAAACTCTTCAATAGAGAAGACATCTGCTGAGAGGGTTTGACAAGGACACTTGTCTCTCTTCTACTGGCAAAGTCGTTTTCTGCTCCTAACATCTGAACAACCAGTGTCTTTGCCTATCTTTGTGCAGATAAACTACACAAATCCCAGAAGTTTTGCTAGAAACTGGAATTGATAAATGCTGTAACAAGCCTGAAATTTTAGATGAGGAGGTAACAGGACTGTAATCTCCTCTCGCCAGGAAGTGTTCTCATTACAAATACTACATTCCATACAGGGAACCTTGCTGGAAAATCACATAAAGAAATTTTGAAAATTCACATTTAGGAGGGCCTAAGGAAAGAGAACAGTGCACACAGAGCAAAGTCTACTATTCAATCCCAAATCTGACTTAACAGATTTGAGATCTCGGCATGAATAAGAAACAGTGAAAAAACCTTTATGAGAAACCCCTCTAAAATATTGTATTTATATGCAGGCACACAAACAAATGCACATGAACTCACAGCCACCATTTGCATTCTGGAAAAGCCAAACTTTGCAAGAAGATTAAAGAACAAGTTTAAAATCAGAAGTTTACAAAATTTCTAAACGTAGTGAATCAGATGCAGTAAGCCCTTCTAAATTCTGTGTCTGGAAAAGAGTTCCCCCCTCACACACATACCAATATTCTGAAGTTGCCTGAGTGGTCACTGATTTAAGAGAAAAATATTTCAGCTTCTTTTGAAAGAGAGAACATTGTGAGGGAGGGGATGGGTAGGAAGGAAGTAATGAAAGGCAACAGATTAAGATGATACAGATTTTTCCCCGAGGAGGTTTTTGGCAGGAACCCAGAAGCACACTCCCGTGGGAACTGAGAGAAACCCCAGCCCTGCCAAACTCTGTGGCTTCATTTTGATGGATGAAAAGGCATTAGATAGCTCGCTATACCTGGCTGGAAGGCCTGGGGGAAATGTAGAGCTTCCAAATACCCAAATTCATGAGTAGTTTGCCAGGAGGCTACCACAAATACATGCCAGAAGTGGTGGACATTAGGAAAGCATTTCCATAGAATCAAAGGAAAATAAAGGATGAGAGAGACTTGGAAGTCACCGGTTCATCTGCTAGTTACAAAACAAAAGAAATGCTCAGGGAGGTGTTTGCGTCTCCTGTTCCTAAAGACACTGAAGGTCTGTGACTTCACACCCCTCCCGCCAGTTCATCCCAGCATTCCCCAGGCTTACTCCCACAATTTTCTTTCTTAAATGTCCAACTTCAGTATTTTTAACTACAATTACTTCTAGCCTTAACCATGAGGAAGAAGTGGTTTGAAACTTTTTTTTCTTCACAGCAACCATATTTGCATTTGATTTGCATCCCTTCTAGATTTCTCTCTGGAGTCTGTTTCACTCCAGGTCGTTCAACCACGGTTTTGAGCTTTCTCACTGTTCTGGATGTTCAAAAGTGGACACGGCACTCGAGGCAAGTCTTTCACCAGCACTGAGGGAGTGGGAGGATTGCTCCATGCATTCTGTAGGGCAAAACACTTCCCTAGGACACCAGGATCCTTTCCTCCCTTGGATCTCCCCATGCAGTCCCCAGACAGCATCACTTGGCTCTGCTTCTCTCTCACACAGCCCCATCCAGGCTCGGAGACAGACCCTCCTTCCTCCCTCATCAGTGTAATTGCTAAATAGCTGTGTTTTGTCTTAATTAGCATAACCTGCACTTAGTCTCTAAGTTATCCCGGAATAACTGATTTTTAATAAGTATAGATGAGAGAAACCTTCAAAGGTTGCCCCAGGTATTTTAATACCATTTCATACTGGTAAAATAATACATTTAAATGTGCTCAAGAGCTCCAAGAGGCAAAAGGAATTGTGACTGCTCCCATGATAAATTGAAAGCTTAAGAGAATGAGAATGAAACATGTTTCATCTTCAATCCATATTCATTATTTAAAAGCACACAGGACTGAGAAAACATGACCTGGATTCTATACTGATGAAACAATGCAATTTAAAAAAGAAACTAAAGGAATACTACGTTTCCTATTCCAGAGCAGTAAGTAAATTGCTCACAGTATATTTAGAGTTGGAATTATGCACAATGAACCATTTACTAATCTATCATCTTTCCATTCACAAACCAACTACACAAGATTACAGAACAGTCTGAGCTGAAGGATCATCAATCCAAATTTATATTCTAAGGGCCACATCCAGAAATATTCAAAGGGATTTTCATATCATACTTCAGTTTTGAGCTTTCATGCAAACTGTTCCCTGCACTGGCTGTTACCAGTGGTTAATATTTGACATTCTGTAGCTTTCTCATCTACTTCACATGCTTTTAATATTTATATTCTCTGATCAGACTGGTCCAAGCCCTCCAAATAACTACCGAAATATCTGCACAACAGCCAAAGGTGGGTGAAATCTATACCGTAGTTACAGGAAAACAAACATTTGTACAACAGCTGATGACTGACAAGTGTGCCAGTGCTGGTTTACTCCCTCTGCAGATACATGAGAGCAAAAATACTCAGAGGAAATAAAAAAATCATTTGAAGGTGGGGTACGACATCAGTACAGGTCATTAACTCAGCCTGCATCCAAGCTCCAACTAAAATTGTGTGTACACCGACCGAGCTGCTTGCGAGGGCCGCAGGCAGCATTTTTCAGTGCTGCTGCACAAACATCAGAGGATGGCAGCAGTGAAAAGGCCACCAGCTCCACAGCAGGAGCAAACCCCTGGGGTTGGGCCTGGAGCAGGGCAGCAGGGAGGCGATGGGGCGGGGGGAAGGTGCAGGGCTAGCCGCAGCTCCAGCAGCTCCAGCCCAGGGCCCCAGGAGCCCACCAAGGAGTTATGGAGGACACAAACGCTGTTTTCTTTCCTGCCGTGGGCTTCCAGGATCTGCAGGAAGTTTTCCGGAGGGCCAAGCAGGCAAAGTGAAGGTTTGCATCCCAACGAAGCACTTCACAAAAATGAAGGCTGGCAAGCAGTCAGTCCTTTGTGAAAAGATGAGAGTCAGTCAAATCCCAGAGTGTCACATGGATAGCGGGACATGTGGATCCTGCTGTGACAATTACCTTCCATCCTGTGCCAATCAGAACAAGCAGTGCCAGAAGCAGCCCAGATGCACAACAAGCCATTGCAGCTAATGAGTCCCCGTCTACTTGGGTTTAAGCTGCTGCCTTCCCCCTTAAAAACACCACTTCAGAGCAGCACTGCCTGCTTCCAGTCCCCTATTAAAAGTATTTTTATCCCTCTTCAGCAAGACGATGCATTTCAGTGCTCTTTCCTACCAAAACCCCAATTACCGCGCTGCAGACTCAAGGTAAATATAGACAGGTGAAACTTTCCCTAAACCTGCTTAACTCTGGGCTCACATCTAAAGGGTTTGGAACACAGCTGAGAGCACACTAATTGCTGACAAATGTCATCTCACACCAGTCCTGTTACATAATCATGGACATCATTTAATCCCCCTCAGAACAGGTTTAAGCAAAAAGACACCTCTGTGGTGCTTGAGATAGGACTCAAGCCATTATTGTTGTCCACTTGACAGCTAAAAATGACAGTAGCTATTAATCATCCTTCAAGGTAAGCCTGAGTTATGCATGTATGAGTGAAGCAGAAAAGCGCTGCAGCCTGCTACTTACTAAAGGTTTGGTTGTTGAGGGCTTTTTTTAATGAAAAAGGCACTGAATTGGTCAAAAGCCTGTTATAACTGGCATTGTTAAAGAACATTAAGTATGTGACCAGCTCAAGATGGAAAATGAAATTAGCAACCAGTGGGTCAGTATCGATTCATGAGGAACCAGGCTTGATTCCATCTCTGTTACCACTTTTGGGGGCAGACACATTTTTTATCGTGTTTTCCAAGGACCTACAGCAACAACTTCATCTCAAACTTCCCCCCCCCC
>VZRN01000356.1:3247105-3269495 GCA_013397935.1 Dasyornis broadbenti
AGATGATTTTTTTTTTTTTACCCTACCATAAAGACTGTTTTTAGAATGAGATCTGGACTACCTTACATTCCAAATGCCATCACTTTCCTTTGACCCCACCTTTTAATTTTCAGCAGAAGAAAAACTTAATGATGATTTTTGTCAGGGGATCCTGAAGGAATAGCTTTAGTGTAATTCTAAATCGCTTTTGAAAATGGCTCTCCAGGACATTCGGAAACAAAGGGCTTAATGGTATTTGATTTCAATTTGAAGGAATTTTACAAAGTTCAGACTCTCTCACATCTCAGCTGCTTGAATAAGGACACAGCACTCACATGCAGCATGGCTTCTTTCATGTGAAAATGGGGGAAGAAACAAAACTGAGACCAAACCGGGAAACTGACGGGGAAAAAATATTCTGCTTTATACATCCATATAGAATAGGTTTTATTAATTTCACAAATAGCTCCGTTGAAAAGTGTAGGGCTGAGTTTAGTAGACAGGATAGCAAGGCTGTAGTGAGCTGCAGAATACACCTGTGTTCAGCAACAGGAACGACTCACTTCAAAATAACCATCACGGCTGTCATTGTTAGCCCTTCTTCACCCCACGAGGGTTTGTGCATCTTACACAGACACCTCCTCACTTAAACGCGGAGAAGGAGGCCTGTTTCTCACCCTGCGGGACGAAATCCATCTACATTCACCCGGTTTTAGCGGCTCTTTCCCGGAGCGTCTTTCCCGGTGCGATTCCCGCAATCCCGAGCTGCAGTACCTGGAGCTGCCACGCGAGGGCGCGGCAGCCCCGCCCGGGCCTTTCCCGGGATCCTCCTCCCGCACCCCTGGGGCCCCGGGAATTCCGCGTTTCGATGCCTTCTCTCTCTTTTTTATGCACAAATGAAACACGGCAGCTCCAGCCAAGCCATTTGGCACTCACCGCGTGCAAGGAGCGCTCGGAACTAAAGCTGTCACGCGGTTCGGAAATGGAACAAACAGGAGCGAGGAGCGGGCGGGGAGAGACGGAACAGCAGCAGGGCGCTGGAAAATGAGCTGGGTTTGGCGAGGAAGCACCGCACACATTTCACTCACACTGCAAGCACTCAGCGTGTTTCGGCATCAGTTTCTGAATGCCGTGTTCAGCACACAACCAAACAACCCGCTCCGACATCGGTTCCAAGAGCACGAGCTCAAGCAGCATTCCTTAAAGCAGCAGCTTTCAGTCCTGCTCTACCAGAGACTTGATTCAACTGGGCAACTGCACGAGTTAGTGTTTCCCAGTGGGCAGGGTTAATTCGTCAGTGCACCCCTACAGAGAAGCTATTCATCAGTTCCGGGATAAATAAATTCCCACCGATTCCTCTTTTCATTGTTCAGGTAGTTACATCTGTTACCTTAATCCAAATATAAATCCACTGGAAATTGCAAATTGAATCATAAATTAGATCGAACTTCAAAAGGTAATGATTAATCAGCTTCAGTAATGCAGTTTGATTATCACTTTATCTCCACAGCCAGGTCCAAGGTTTGTGAGAATGATCTCAGCCCCGCAGCTCCTTCCTTTAGCAATTCTGGTGGCACTGGAAATGGATCAAGTCTTTCATTGCCGCAGATCCTGTGTGTGTGTGACTTGGAAGAGATGAGTATATCTTAATGAACCATGCATACAAAGAAAAATAATTACTTTTTGCCCTTTTTTTTTTTAAATTATGTTTACACTAGAGATCTGGTTCTGCCCACCCAGTGACCCTCAAACATACAGGTGAGCAGGTCCTGACAACCTGAAGCTGTAACTGAAAATTAAGTTCCCAATCTCCTTAAATTGCCCAATCCGGGTTTCTTGTCACTGCCCTGACCACAGTGGAGACCGTTTTGGCTGAAACAGCTATCAGTGCTCTCTATCACACCAGGACGAGAGAGGTGGAGCTACTGGAGAGTCCCCACTGACAGCCAAGATGAGCAAGGCACTGGAGCACCTGACAGGAGGGTAGAGCTGGGTCTGCTTAGCCCAGAGATGAGTAGGCTCAGGGGGAATCTCATCAATGTATAAATACCTGAAGGGAGCTATGAAAAAGAGAGACCTTTACAGTGTTGCCCAGTGACAGGAAAGAGGCAGTGGGGACACAAACACAGGAGGTTCCATCTCGACATAAAGGGAAGTTATGGGGTATCTACCTTTGCTACTCATGTTGGGCAAATGGTCCTGTTCACCCAATTTCTACAGTGAGCTCACCTTGCAGAGTCTCTTCTTGTTTGACCTCCAGCACACAAAACAAGGATGATGACAAGCAGAACCGGTCTCTTAGGCAGAAAGGTTACCATTCCAAATGTGGTACAAAAGCCCCAAATATTCTACCAGGACTTCTAGTCCAGTATTCATGAAATGTCTCCTTGCTCCTGCCCAGACTGGGGCCCAGGACAGATGAAGTGCGGAAGTTAAAAATGCAACAAGCAACTTAACAGTGCCCACCTTGTTGCCAAGGAAGTCACAACAAACATAACACACAAATATATACAAAGAGACCCCAGAATTTTATTTAAAGAAACACGTTCAAATGCAGCATTGAAAACAGAGTGGGATGCCAACAGTCAGAGAACTTATGCTGAGTTATGTTTTCTTTGACAAACTAGCACCATTGAATCACAAGTCACAGACTAATTTATTTCTAGAGGTTAAAAAACCTCCACCATTATAAAATTTCTATGAATTCTATTAAAAATTGGTTCTCAATTTACTAGTCCTACAGAGATGAAAGCAGTCTGAAGTACAAGTTTTCATATCTACTCATTGTTGAAATTACCCATAAAAGACAGTTCCTTCTTACGTCTAAGCATCCTGATCAAGGGGAAAAAATGTCTAAAAAGTGACCTCCACAAGTCTTTACAAACTAAACAAGTAAGAAATATCTACTGTGTTATAAATACACACAGTACAGTATGTACAAGTTTGATCTTACAAAAGAAGAGCTTCCTAGTCCATAAAAATACTAACACAACTACAAAATTTTCTCAGTATTTAGTCAAGCTGTCTCAAACAGTCACCATAGCAAATTCCTAAAACACTGATTTGTTCCATAGCACAACAGCTTGAACACGTTCACAGTGGGAAAGAGCCCAACACTTCACCATAAAACTGATTTCTAACCCTAATTTCCCACTCAGGTTTAGTGGTGCTGTTAGTGTTTGCTATCTATTTTAATGTCACAAGAACCTTTCTGTATTTCTAGACTGTGTTTGAACTATTCAAAGTGCTGAAAGTGCGATCAAAGAGTAGAGTTTTGTATCCAGTTTCCAGTACACCCTTCTCTGGCACTGGCAACAACAGCTAAAGGGTTCTAACTCCGTGAGGTCCAAAAGGCACACACTCATTTGTACATGCTCAGGGAAGTATTCACACACACACATGCAGTGCAGGACTCATCCCACAACATTAGAAGGCTTCCTCTGAGTAAGGAAATTCAAAAATTCCTTACAAATGCCTTCATGCAGAGACTTGGAATTCTTAGTGACCCTGACATGAACTGCTTAAAATGACTGTGAGACTGTGGTGAAAAAAAAAAAAAAAGTAGTTTTGGCTTTAAACTTATGATATCCAAGTATTGCTCTGGAATAAAGAAACACAAAGTCTATGCTCTCTCACTCTGTCAAGCGAGGGCCAGGTTACATTCACACACATGATTTAGCACAACAGTTAACAGTATTTGTGAGCACACACATACACATAAGCCTTGGCATCTGTTCTTCTACTGAAGGCCCTCTGCAGCCTGAATGTAAATAAAACTATTTGAAGAATGTTTCAAGCAATACCCTTCCATACTTACACACACAAGTACAAGAAGGAACAAAACTGAACTGCACCTCTGCCAGAAAACAGATCTCACAGACACATTTTCCCCTTCCCTTCTCTACAGTGCTCTCCTACGACATGCATCATAGTAGCTAGTACTGTTAAAAATCAGGAACATATCCCTCTTGACAAAGTTGACAAATTTCTCTAGTGGGCACATCGGCTTGCTGGAACGTTTATAATGATCCCTGCAAAACGAGGTCTGGAATGTGACATCAGCACCGTTGTACAGGATGCGGATAAAGTGTTCTTTGGGCCTCTTCCCATCCTGCCACAGCTCAAAAACTAATCTGGCAGCAAATCTAGGAAATCTGGCCTCTGTAATGCCCAAGGCACTGAGAACAGGCGACAAGGTGACATCATGTGCAGAGTAGAGAACAAACACTTCTTCCTTCTTGCCTTCTGCAATCCGCTGCAGCCGATTGACAGTCTGGTTGAGGAGAGGGTGAGTAGCCAGCAGTGCGTACAAGAAGTAAAGTTTCTTTTCCTGTCTCTCTCTCTCATCCTCCAGCTGGTGTCTCTTGATCACTTTAAAGTGTTCCATACCAATGCAGCCAGTTTTGGTACACGGAAATGAGACATTATGGCAGAAATAGCACAGCAGGGAATCTATTGGGTTAGAAGCTCTCAGCTGCCTGGTGGGAATGCCCACAATCTTTGCCATATCCACATATATTTTCTCCAAGTCGTTGTTTTTCACCCGTAAGCTGTACTGCCTGCGCTGCTCCTCCTCTAGGTAGTGGTTTCTCATAGGGCAGTCGCAGCTTCCCGAGCAGAAAATGGTGCTCCACTGGTGCCTCATGTTAATTTTCTTCCAGTCAAAATCTGGCAAAAAGGTGTAGAGCAGCGCCAACGCGCTCTGCAGCGTTCGGCTTTTCCCCGTGGTCTCCAAGTAGAGCTGCTTGGCTGTCCAGTCACCAGGGAGCAGTTTGTGTTTGTTGATGTAAATTTCTCGGAGCAGTTGTCCATTTCGCAGATGTTGTACAACCCCTGAATTTTGAAAGAAATTACAACACGTGATTAGAATCTTTGTAATTAAAATAAAAAAAAAAAAAACAAACCAGCATGCAGCCTTACTGATAAATGACCAATTTGGTAAAAGGTTATGAACTTACAAAACTGAACTTCACCTATGAATGACTATTAGGAAAACTGTCTGAAACACGAGAAACCTGCTATTCCTCAGTATCTCTGATTCTAGGAACTAGCCTGAAACACAGAAAAGAAGTTGGTTCCATAAGATTGGTTTAAAACCTTAGTGGTGTCATATTTATTCCTTGGATTAAGGCACAGACTGAATGGGTCTAACATGACCAGGACAAAGCATGGTCACTACAACCACTGCCACTTTCACAGTAGAGACCCTAATACTTTATCCATATCCCAGCATAGCCTAGGACATGACCAACATGATGAGATCTGTAAAAAAGCCTTCATTTCAATATAAAGAGAAACAGAAGATCTCTTTTCAAGCAGACTGTGTTTAACAGAGCAGAGGACGAGGCAGAGCTGCTATGGGAACTCACCTGTCTGTGTCAGCTCTCCCATTTCACACACGGAATGGCTGGGGAAGCGAGGCAGGCTGCTCAGGGAACCATCCATTTGGGCTGCAGACCCTTTGGACATATGCTTAATGAAGGCTTCAAGCTGAGGATGAGAAGGTTTCCTAGAGAGGTAAAAAAACAAAATGTGAAAACTTCCAAAAGTGCATGGGAAAGGAGCTCGAGAGAGTCAAGTATTCCAAGTATGTCAGCTCAGAAATTTCATGGTGTGAGGTTATTTCCCACTGAGACAACATCTGCTCTTACTCAGGACTTTTGCAAGTATGGAAAAACAAAAAAAATCGAACTACTTACTATCTACCAAAGAACTACAGGGAAACAGATGTCATGTTAAAATTATGATACCTTTCAGTAAGTAATTTAGAACAATTTCGGGGGGTTGCTTTGAATTCAGTCATTAATACTGTTAGGAATTAAAAAGAAAAGAGATTTTAAAATCCTTAAAAACCCCTCCAAACCTCTCTTCAGTTTCTGAAGTATCAATGCTCTTTAGCAGCACAGCCAAAGGCAGTAACAATCTAAAGGGGTTCAAATAACCAGTATTTTAAGTAGATGCTCTTGAAGGAATTCTCAGGTTCTGTAATGTACAATGCTGATTACAACCTCGGCTTTTATTTCTACTTCCTTCAGCCTTCCAACCAGACAGCACGGGTAGTCTCGATTACGTGGTAGTGGAAAAGAAGCACCCAGTGGCCCAACTAAAACCAGGATCATTGGTTTGGGTACTGAACTTTTATCCAGGAAGCAAGAGGCCAAGACTGCTGGACACATACACAGGTAAGATACCCCCACTATGCAAGGGATGAATGCAGCTGGAAAAGAGATATTCACAAAAATGTCTGAGTTAACTCACTGAAACAGAGTTCAAGGCACTAAAAGAATTGCTTAGATCTCCCAAACTGTGCTGAAAATTCCCAATACACCACAGACTCAGCTCACTGTGGTACTGCTGTGCAGGAAACTACAGATGCAAAAACGCCCACAAACAATGTAACGGAAAGGGATCTGAACCTTCAAAAAATAAATCTGTGATCACATTCCTGGAGCAGAAATGCATCTCATGAGTGGGGATTTCTTTGCTAAATTTCAACAGTTAGCAAATGTCACACAGTCACCTTTCTAATTTTGTGCAGAACTAAATCAGAAACTGTTTGACAATCCAACTCTGCCTCAGATGGTTCTTGTCTTAAAACGATGTTCAGCTTGAATATAGTTACTATATTTTCATGTTGCTTAAAAAGATATATATATAAATGCTATCAAGCATCTTTTACAGAAGTCTGGGATTTGTGTTTACTGCTCATATTTACATTTGTTAGAATGCTAAACTACTTTTGATATAAAAACCTCAGGTCTTCAAAAGAAACCCGAGTTGCAGGACCCACCAGAGGGAGCAGTAACACCACTAAAGTAGGAATGAGTGCCTGGAATCAAAGTTTACTGGGACAAAGACATCCTCGCTTACACAGAAGAGCCAACTGAGGAACTCTCACACAGGAGAGCCTGCAGAGCTATGCTCACAGCATGCACAGACAGGAGGGCTCATAAGAATCAGGGTCTGTCAATAGACAGGTAGCTCATATCCTTTTATAAAACTTGAATTTTCCAGTATTTAATTTACCTTCAGGAAAAAAAAAAAAATACTGGCAGGAAAATATTACAATTATGTCACAACTGCCAGACATGAGACAAAAAGCATAATGAGATTAAAAATCAGACAATTTTTTTGTTTGTTTTTACTTCAAAATTGAAGGAAAAATAGCTAATTTATGAGATTCTAAATCCACAGCTTCTTTCTATTGTAATTTTAACAAGGCAAATTAAGATTACTATTTGCATAGCAGAGATACATAAACCAGGCTCTGTTCCCTTCTCAAGCAGTGGAGGCTTCCTGCTGTACATTGGGAGCTTGCTCCAGCTCCAGAAGAAAATTTCCAACAGAACATTTTGTACATTGCACTATTTTCACAGCCCAGCAGTGAAATCTAAAAATGGAAGAATTAAGTTGAGAAAATTAAATTACACTCATTAGCAAATGGCTTTTTAAGCTTATTACAGAGGTAGCAGGCTGAAACACCAATTTTCTGAATTTTGCACTTTACAAAACTCTACACAAGTAAATTGACAATCCAAATTTCCCTTAAACTCTGTTCACTTAATTAACAAGTTCTGCAAATTCATGCAAAAGAAAACTAAAAGAACTGCGTTATCCACTCTGCTTCTTTTGCTGCTTTGCTTACAAAAGCCTGAAAGAATTCTACTGGAATCAAACCTGTGCTGATAAAACTGCCAGCAATCACTTGTGGGAAGAAAGAAAGGAAAGAAGAAAGAGAAGTATTTGTACCTTGTAAAAGGATTTTTCTGAAAAAATGGCAGGCAAGATAAAATTACAAAAGGGCTGATAATTGATTAATTTATATTCCAGTGTATTAATAATACAGATATGGAGATACTTAATTTTGGATTACACTGTATATAAAATGAGCACAAGATAAGCACATGCCTGCAGAAGTGCATTATGAAATACGACTGTCAGACACTTTCTGAACAGAAATTCAAAGGTGACTTCTTGTTCAATATATATATCCCTGTACAACTGGGCAAATAAACAGCCATTTTTCTCAGCAGCAGGATTTCCAGCAGCACTCAGGCTCCCAGCTGACAAAGCATTTCCCCTCCCGCCCCAAGACTTGGCTTTTATTTAGAATATGAATCCTCCTGTTGAATTGGCCAATTTACAGATGCTGCAGGAGATGGAGTATCCAGGCAACACGGCTGAGGCTGCTGGGGCTGTCGGAGCAGGAAGGAGAGGAAATTGCTCAGTTGTATAGTTGAAAAGACTGAATTATCCTTAAAAAAAATTTATTTCCATAAAAGTAATCAGAAAATACAAATGGGCTAAAGAGATATCCTTCTGTAATTTTCCTGATATTACAATGGCAAGCCACCACATTTGCCAAAGGTATTAGTACAAAAAATATTTCAAATTTTGTCAGAAAATGGAACAGCTTTTCACTTAAACCCACTAACAATAGCCACACTTCTTATTTTAAGATTTGTTACTCTTATTTAAAATCTGTTAATTTGCCTTTTAATTATTTTATTCATGTAAAATAGAATACATTTTATCTGTAACAAAACTGGGGATGTTTCTTTTCCCTCAAATAATTAATTCAGCCAATCTTTTTGTTATTTACAAACTAAACACTGGGATAATGGAACCCAGATTTAATACTCTGGTTTTCATACACCAGAATTAAAACCAACACTTAAATCCTTAATCAACACTTAAATATCTTATTTGCGAAGGTCTTAAAATGCTTTAATACTGAAATATCACCTCTTTATTGCTACACTGTAAACAGTGCACATGGAAAGAAATATCGCACAACTATTTGAACTATATTATGTATTTCTGCCAGGAATGGAGCTGACATCCCTCAGTAAAATTTCCTTTTGCCTGGAGGAGTTAATACCAAAATGCATCACAAAAGCTGAGAGGACCAGGCTTCTCATAAGGAGTTGCAGACCCCTCAGTGCATCACTCAGTGAGTAAATGTGACGACACCAGGTTTCAGACACACAAACATGACCTTTCTAGAAGCATACAACACAAGGTTCTGCCTGCAAACTGTACCAAAAGCAAATCCCTTTCTCTTTACTTATAACGCCAAAAAAATCTTTTTATAACTTCAAGCAAAAATAACATGTGTTTTCTGTGAAGTTCAAGTAGGCAAAAAAACCCCAGGAGATCAAAGGGCTACACTGTTTCCTTACTAGAAGGCAAATGAAGGGAAAGAGCCACTAAACCCAACAATAGATCAGTGTAGTCTACAAAAGAGATCCTAAGGCAGTAGTAGTACTGTTGGGGATTATCTATTCATAAAGGTCTCGCAGCTTTCACATTTTCATAACAAACTCCATGTGCTCCCCTGGCAGGGGCTTGGAGTGAGAGGATCTGTGAAGTCCCTTCCAGCCCAAACCATCCCATCCCATGGCTCTGTAATTCCATGTGCTTCACTGCTCTCTGAGCCTTTAAAGCCAGCAGAGGCCTCAGGAGATCTTTCTGCACCTGATTCTGGTCTGGATCCCACTTCTGACCTCACTCCAAGTCAGATCCACACCTCCCTTAGCTCACAGTATGATATTTGTCTCATCTCCCACCTCCCAGTTTCAAAACATGTGCATGCTGAACCTAAAATTTCAGTATTTGTTACTAAGCTTCTTATGATTAACATCAACACCTCTTCAAGTATATGCTAATTAACCCAGCTTACTATCAAATTATAGCAGTCTTCCAAAATCATTTTAGCATCTTCCAAAATGCATTTCTTCCCTCTCTCACAAACAAACTCAGTGAAAAAACACTGCATATTTTTTTTAAATTTTAACACTATAAAATGTGAGCTACATAAGGAAAAAAAAAAAATGTGTGGGATTAATTTATTTCTCCCCTAAGCAAACACTACAATGAAAGGATTTCCATTACATCATTCAAGTCATTTTCTTGAGGAAAAAAAATGTGTTATTCGATTCCCTTTGGAAATTTGCATCAGGAACAATAAAAATGATAATAATAATATTAATTGAAGTTTTAGATGGAAGAAATCTCCAAAGCATTTAATCCATTTGCTCTTATTCATTCCACACTTATATGTCACAATCCATAATTCACAAAACTGAAGCATGACCTCAAGGCTATTTTGCATATCCATTAGGAGTCCATGGGGCTGTGGCATAATCTGCTTAATTAATGAATTCCATCAGCTAAATGCCAAGTCAAATAAAGAGCAGCCTGCACATGAGCAGCTTGCTTATTTGCTGTTTTAAGTCCAGAACGCTTCAACAAGCCAGGCTTTCCATCAGACATCTCAACTGCACTGTACAGCAGCGAGAAACCCTCAGTTCAAAGGCAGGGATTACAGACCCTGTCACACTCCCCATATAAATACATTTACAATCAAGCACCAAATTTACATCACAAAGGAATATAACCCTGACATCCAAACGCAGCAAACAGCTTCCTGATGCTGAAGTAATGAATGTTCCATCCAAAACAATGGCTGAATTCTAGCTTTATTCAGTAAGGTCTGCCTTAACACATCTGGATGGAATGGTGCAGAGCCAACTCCTTTAATCTTTCTGCTGCCCTAAATTAGAAGAGGTGATGCTATTTTACATAAATTCTGTTCTTGAGGAGACAAGGTCTGTCAGTGGCTGTGGCTGGTAAGGGATGTGTCATTTACACGCTGATGCTCTAATGCTTCAGAAATCAGTGACAGCCTTGGGTATCACCCCCTCTGCCCCCTCAGAGCCTCACAGTGCCCTCTTAACTGCTCCACTTGGTCATTCTGTGTCAAAGCCACACTACTTCCTTGCCTTTTATGGATAGTTTTTTTCTGACTCCAGGGCCTTCATGTTGTACTCCTTGCCTGAAACTGAAATGGAAACAGCTATAAAAGCTTCTCTGAGAAATACAAAACAGAGGTCTCATGTGGCACACTAATATTGAGAAACACAGCTACGCATCCAACACTGTCACTTGCAGTTAACATCTTTTCAATAAAGCTTTCTCACATACATTCTAACATGACAGATAATAAGAAAGATCAAAAGATCAGAGCCTTTAGGAACTCCAATAGAAATCTGGATCGTATTTCTCTACTTAGTATTTCATACTGAAAATAATCTCACCCCTTATAGGCAGGTCATTAAAAATGTTATCATAGCTATTAGCAAGCGATTCATTTTCCATCTTGTTAGAAAAATTAATTGCACACTCAACTCTATGGCAGAGATAGGTGGAGTTTGGGCTCCTCTCTGCAATCTCAGCAATGCACATCTCAGTTCAGGAAGCCACTCAGTTTGCGCTGGGCACAGAATGTTTCTGGGGTTAGGTATCTCTCAAGGAAATCCAACTTCTCTGAGAGGATGCTGGATCAGACCACTGAATGACACTTCTTGACAGAAAAGGCATTTTGGTGGATGCTGAAGTGTGAATACAGAAAAGCAGCAGCCAAGGTCTGGCCTTCTTGGCTGCCAGCACACACATGTCCAGTTTTTCATCCAGCAGAACCCCCAAGTCCTCTGGGGCTGTTCTCAGGGATTTCTCCCAGTCTGTACTCATCTGGGATTGCCCTGACCCAGCACCTTGCACTTGAACTTGTTCATCCTCATGAGTTTCTCATGGACCCACTTCTCAAGCTGGACACTGATTTCTTGTCACTGCAAACTTGCCAAAAGTGCACTCAATTCCACTGTCCTGGTTAGTAATGAAAGTATCAAAGAGCACTGGTCCCAGAGCCCTGGGGGACACCTCTCATCACTGGCGTCCACCTGGACACAGAGCTGCTGATCACCTCTGCATCTACTCAGCCAATTCCCTATCCACTGAACAGCCCACCCTTCAAATCCTCATCTTTCCAGCTTGGAGCTAAGGATGCCATGTGGGACCACACTGAAAGCCTTACACAACTGCAGGTAGATGACACTAGTCAGTCTTCCCTTGTCCACTGTCACTCCTTCATAGAAGGCCACCAGACTGATCAGGACATTTGTCCTGAGTAAAGCTGTGCTGGCTGTCTTGGATCATCCCCTAGTCTTTCCTGAAAAATTCCTTCCATGAAGATCTGCTCCATGATCTTCCCAGGCACTGAGGTGAAAGGCACTTTCAGTGTGGCATTAACACTCCCAGCACGACAGAGTAAAGCCAGTGGTGAATAAAGAAATAATGTTCTTGCTTTTCTGGTGCGCAATTAAAAACAGAGGTGAATCCATGCTATTCTGGAGTAAGGTATTTAAGGTCCATCTACGTAGCTGTATGTACCTACTGTGCCTCTCTTTTCCTGAGTAATGTATGCAGGAACACAACACACAGCCCTCCGTCGCTGAAATCTCCACACCTGACACTGCTGAGGGGACAGCAGCATAAGGAGGAGATTTGCCCAGAGGTTTTGCTAACATATCTTGGTATTTTTCTTTTAATTGTAAGTTTTCAGTAGGTTCACTGATAAATCTTCTATTGGAAAAATCGTCATCATTGTCCTACTTAAAAGTACTCACATGTAATCAAATAAGCCATGACAAAGGTTGGGAAATTACATCATCACTGTTTTTTTTCTATTGCTGTACATTATAATTCACCTGTATCAGTGAGTAAAATCTAAACAGAAAGGTTCTGCCACAAAGAAAAGAAGCACTTCTGATCATGTCTACAGCTCAAAGTGATTCAGGTGTGAAACCAGATACCAGTGACCTACAAAGACATGAAGCACTATACTGAAACAGAAAGGAAAATGATGCTTTAGCGGCAGTTAGACACAAATAACTGACATGTGACAGTTCGAAACAGTGAGTGGTAACTACAGGAGAAGAGTGGTTTTCAAGTAGCAAACAGCAGCACTTTCTGTTAACTTGTATTTTAATAGTTAAAAGTAAAACTCCCATTTTTTTCCTGAATTTTGACACAAATCATTAATTTAAGGGAAAACTCTGATCGCCTGTATTTCTAAAGAGTGAAACAAAAAAATAATATAAAATACAAATACCCTTTTTCTTATGATAGTGCTGAACTGCCTGAGAGCTTTTTGTATTCAGATGAAGGGAAGCGTGCTGAGCTGAAATGGAAGAGACCACCTCAGACAATGCACTTACATTCTGAAAATGCAGAAACGTATCTAGGAGGAATGACAAGCTTAATATCCAACTAAAGAGCTTTTGCTTTTTAAAGAAATATGAAGAACTTCCTCTGGGCTGAACTGGTAACATGTAAAAGTTCTTGTTTCAAAGAAAATACTGTGCACCACTGATACAGGGGTTGTTTTTACAACCCGTGGCAATACACAATGGTCAGAAGTCACAATGTACTCCGGGCTGCACAAATTGTTTCCTGAAGAGGAAGAAAGTGATTCTCAAGCCAAAAAAAAAAAGAGCTTAGTAAAGACAAACCCCCAGAATTTTACCTGCTGGGCACCAACATGCAGTCGATGTCAGGTCTCTTTGTCTTGGGAATGGCATATAGAGGATACCTATCGCCGTGTCGAATCAGCACTTGAACTGACACCAGCTTAAAATAATGAGGGGCATGACCTAAAGTGAAGAAAGGGAAAATTAAAAAAACAGAAAACCAAGAGAGAGAGGGGGAAAAAAAAAAAAAGTTACCTGCACACACTTTCTTTAATACAAAAACCCGGGTATAATTAGCTTGATAGCTTTGGTATTGCAATGAAAGAAAACACCCCTAAGAAATTACAACTTATCAACCCAAGAAAGGTTTCACTTCAGATTGCAAGACAAGTTGTACAAACTGAGGTTCTTAGCACATCTCCACAGTACATCTGCAGTCCACCAGCCACAAAAAACATCATTGAACCACTGAACTCTGTCAACATAATAAGATTATTCCACTTTGATAATACCTCTCTTCCAGTCCCCATCATAATGATGGATTTTGCAGCATGTCTAATCTGGATCTTTTTGATATACTAGTTTGTAATTTATCTGATAAGCATTAGTAGGACATGCTAATGAAGGATTTCATTCAGACTCGCTGCAGCCGCTGTGGGGTAAAGAATGCAAATATGCCTTCTAGCTGACCATGTCTAATGGCTTGGAATTCCAAAATTAATTACTTCTGTGGGGGGTTTTTTTTTCCAGAATTCCAAGTCAATTGTTTGAAATGCAGCTGACTTGTTTTAGACCTATAGCTGACCATTGGCTAGAAACAACCATTTCCAAAAGTCAAGACAATGGAGAGGATACAAAGCGAAGGAACGAGCAGCAGCATACTTTGAATTATTTAATGTAATTCAACAACCACCTGGCACTGGCTGCACCTTCTCCAAGCAGCAATGAACTGACAATGCACAGAGTTACCCTTTCCAATGGCAACACATGGAAACAAGCAGCTAAGCTCAGGTTTGTCCTCCCCAGGCTTACCTTCCATGCTGCGTTCAGCAATGCTGGGAATGTTGCAGTAAACGTGAGCTTCATAAACGGGGTCTATGGCAGGAGGCTCCGTCAGCAAATCAGGCATTATTCTCTTCCGGCTCTTAGGATTCAACCCATCTTCTCTGACAGGGTTTACTGGTATTAAATGCACTGAAAGATATAAAACATACACCGTACACCTTCAGAAGAGTTTAGGGACATATAAGATTATGAATGTTATCATTATTTTTAAGTAATTGTGCACAAAGACTATGGTTTCCATGAAAGGATGTCTCTCAATAGTGTCCAACACCTTTGTTTTGAATTTTTCCTGATTTACACAGCCTAGAAGAGCTCTTTAGCAAGTCAATGCTTGGCTAAGACTTCAGAAGCAGACCTGGTACAAAATAGCTCTGGGTTTTGCACTCTTCTTGAAGCTGCTTTTTCTATCAGTCTCCGAGCGCGAATCACAGAAAAAGGGCCACGATAGCTTCAGCTGTCTCTCATAATTTTAACTTAAAAGCTGACATTGAAGGACATCAGCAAAAGACAACACAGTTATGATGAGGGGTAGAACAAACCACTGGGAAAACAAAGTAGTCAAGATTGAAGGACTGGATTATTCATCATTTTCCTCACTAATCCCTGCCCTTACATTGCTACCTTGTCAGCCTTAAACAGGCTGGCTTATCTAAAAAAAAATGAAGTACACAAAATTTATTTCTTGAAACGACACTGGGACTCCCCAAAAATGTGAAACACAAAGAAATGCAGTAACCACACACAGAAGAGAAACTAACAGAAATATCACCACTGAGTCTCCTCTCATGCAGATGAAAGTTGAAGCACATCTAAATGTAAGGCCAGAGTTGCAATGACAGTGTCCTTTACCACGCCTTCATGTGAAAGCATCAGTTAATTTATGAGCCTTACCAGACTACACTTGTAATAGCAAATGCCTCTATTCTGTTTTCTGGTATTTTAGTCAGAAGCTTTAGATGTGAAAAAGAGGAGAGAAAGTGTTCATATTTTTACCCTATTAGTCTTCGATCTTAAGAGAAACAAAAGCAACGAAGAAAGAAAGATGGGAGAACAAATTTCAAAGCAAAACTTTACTACTTCTGTGTCAGTTCCTCCTTCCACCTTCACTCCCAGTTCCCATTTCAGAGGTGAATTTGTTCCACAGCAGGGAGTTGTGCAGACCCAGGAAACCAAAGACAGCAAACCAAAGTGAAATGCGCATAGATTGTAAGAACACTTAGCCAGTAATAAAACACAGGCTCTTCATTCTTACACTACAATACACTACACTTACAACACTTCTGTGTGGTTGCTCTTTGTCTGCCAAAACCAGGACCCAAGCATTTTCCACAGCCTTGCGAGTGCTGTTGAGAAGACCAATACCTGCCAAGTGCAGTGACTTCAAACTTTTCATTAAACTGTTTCAAATTTTGCTTTCAAGTGTGCTTGGTGAGAATATTAAAATGTAATGTTGACTTTGGACACTTGAATTGTGGAGCTCAGCTGCCATTCCAGCATTTACCTACCAGATTAATTTTTTAGCTCCTTGCTCAGACTCACATCATTGTGAGACACTGCAAAGCACTGCCCAAGGCACTGGCAGTAACACAGAGCCTTGGCAATATCTGTCAGAGGCTGGCAGCTCTGGGGCTTACAGCACATTGGTATTTGGGTATAAATCCCAAACCCAGGAATGTTACAGCAGTGACTGGACTCTGCAAACAAACAGCACTACAGACAGCAGCTGTCCAGAGCACAAATGGCAAATTACAGGTACGTTCTATTGGCCAAGTTTCCGAGACTGAAAAGAAAACAGGCAACAACTCTCAGCCTTCTGTAACAACTCTCTCTGGAGCAATCCACAAACAACATGGCTACCGCTCCCTTAATGTCACAGACACAGAGTTGGCTGAAGTAGTCAAGAGGTCATGTAACTTAAATCAGCTTAGACACACGAGTGTTTCAGCAGACAGAGGAAAACAAACCCCAATAGCAAAAACTCTGGAGCTAAAATCAGGTTGGGAAAGTTAGGAGCAAAATAAAGATGTTAATTTTTTTACCTAGGGCAGTTTTAGCCACAAAAAACCTGTGAAGATCCCATTTTTGTACCGAGACTATTAACGGTAGAAGCCAACAGATGCATACATCAGCTTCCTAAAATCAAGTGCTTATGATTCCTGAGGACAAATATCTTATTTGTAGAAAGCAAGTCTCATTTCTAATCAAGCTAGTTGAATAAACACCTTAACACTGCCAGACAAATTTAAGAATAAGGAAAAGCACTAAATCATAAAAAAGCAACTACTCTCTTTAAATATATTAAAAATAAAATTGAATATTAAGAATAACATTGAATACTACGAACAAAATTGACTATTAAAAATAACACCTGCAAGACTGCCAGAATACATGTTTGCAGTTTAAAAAGCAACTGAAAGAACACTTTTAAAGGAGACTTAAGTCAGCATAGCAGCTGTGGGTACAATTTAAGAATATTTTGTGGACTGGAAATGGACTCAGATACTAGAAATAACAATAGTTCATGTAAGAGCTGGTAAATATTGTCATTACTGTACAGTGAATACGCTTGGTTTATACCAGGGAAGAAGAAAGGACACATGATAAGCAGTATTTGCTTTTAACACAGCGGAAATAACACATACTGGGTTAAAATAATAAAGACAAAATCAACCAAACTACCTATGCAAACACCTGGGTCTTCTATTTAATGTAATTAAATAGAAAAAGAAATTACATGAACTGGGCATCTCCTGGAAATCTCCACCAAGTGTATATACATGAAAATAGCAAGTATTTCAGAGTTAGGGGAATGGGGATGGGAGGGATAAGGAGGAACAGGGGAAAACAATGACACAAGACCAAGGAGAGATGAATCCCAGCTGGAGCTGCCTCCTCTTTGCTAGGCACAGTCACTCTGAAGAGCCCACCCAGCCAGACAGGTCCACCTGGCCCCTTGTTAGAGGTCCCCAGAAGCTGGAACATTCCTGCAGTTCCACAGCTTTGGGATGAGGATCCCAAGGAACATAGCCTCTCTTTGTATTTCTGCCTGCTCACAATACAGAGGTGTTTTCCATGCTCTTAGTTGCTTCTCCATTATTTCCTCATCTCCTGCCATTCCCTGGGCATTGTTAGTGCCTCACGTATTTACGATGTTCTCTCCTTTCTCCCTCCCTTCTCATTTCAAGCACTTGGCCTTCATGCTCCCTTGCTGTCTCCGTTTCTCCCACTTCCTGGCTCTCAAGTCCTGCTTTGCACACCTCATCCTCTCCAGCTCCCTATGAACAGAAGGCTCAATTGTTCCTTCATTTTTGTACTCCCTCACAGAGCACTTATCTAAAGCTCTTTGAAGAGCTGACTGTGCCTCTGTATCCAAGTATTTCCCTACTGAAAGTCCTCCTCTGCAGTGTCAATCCCACCTCTGTCCCCCACGTGGGTTTTCTGGTCTGTTTGTAATGAGCAAACCCACAAACAGTATTGGACTGATAGCTCAGAGGAGGAATGGGAAAAAACAAATAAAAATAAATTTTAAAAAGCCTTTCACATGAAGCTGAAATCCATCTTTTTTTTCCATACTCAGTTCTGCTCTTCCAGCTGTAAATCATTACAAGGTCAGAATTCTGCTACACAGTTTTCACGTTGTTTTTTATAGCTTAGCACTATTTTATATGACTTTCTCTATTAGTTCACAGTAACATGCACTTGCCCAAAACAGAAGTCTGCCAGTGTGCACACAGTCCTACTTAAATCTATGATTAAGAGAGGTTTTGAACAGGATTTTTCCACTGCTGTGCCTTTCAAAGCTCATGTTTTATTGTGACAGGAATACAACAATGTAAACCAGAAATGGAACAGATGATTTTGATGTGCATTTACCACAGCCAGAGCAGTTAATAAAATAAATCTGAAACATATTTCATCATCTAACTGGAAGCTTTGCCAACAGTGACACTCTAAAGAATACGGACACACTATTACAGAGGTAGCTTGACAACAAAAAGGGAAAGATAATATATTTTATTTCCCAATATTCATAAATTTATTTTTATAACTAAAGAAGCTACATAAAAATTACTTTGAAACAATAATTTTGAAAAAGTTTTAGCAAGGAAAAAAGTAGAAGGTTTCAGAAACAATAAAACAAAAGAACTCAATGCAACTCTTCCCCATATCAAACCAGGATAAAATTGTTTGAAACGTGTAAAACTAAACACATGGGCTGGTATAAGACAAAAGTAAGACCTGACTGAAGAATCAAACAGCAACTGCTGCCCTGTGAGACAGAGAAGCACTGGTCACACAGTATTGCACCTAAATACTGCTACAGAATCACTCCTTCAAGAATTCTTGCAGCTCCCAATTGAGATTTTTTTTTTTTTTTAAAGTCACCACAATTCAGAAGAAATAGAATCCAAATTCAGACATAAAAAACTTCCAGGAACCTTTATTTTAAGTCACTCCACAGAACCTGACAACCACAGTCTAAAATGAAGTCAATAGCTTGACTAAGAGATGTCTTTAAGAACAAACCCAGTGGCGTCTCAAACATTATGAGTATGGTTTTATTTCCAGTGTACATTAAGTAGAACGTATTTAAAGAGCAAAAAGTTAATTGTCTGATTTCCATCCACCCCCAAGCTCCTGAATGCCACGAAGTATGTAAAAACACCCCAAATATTAGACAACTAGTTTCCAAGCAAGAGAGACAATGGTTCAGAAGTGCTTTCAGTGGGACAATCATAACAATTCCTACATAGCAACTAATCCTCTCTAGAAGAATGTCAAGTTTACCAAATCAGCTATTGTGCTCAGAAGCCCATGCAGGGAGCCAGATATGCATTAGGGCTACAAAACTGACATGAATTTGACAGAATTCAGTACAGCAGAAAACCAAACACAAAGCAAAGTGCAGTTCATGTAGAAAGAACACCAAATTAAGTGTTAAATCACTCCATTATCAATTTCTCTCCCTCCTGCAGTCCTGCTTTCAGCTTGAGAAATAAAAGGTACCAGCACTGTTTACCAAGAAGAAACACATTTATCCATGAAAAAGCATCAACATTTACCTAAAATCAGAATGATAGGCAATAAAACCAGTTTCCATTGCTGTTTTCCCTTGTAGCTCCAACCAGCCTGCGAAGCAGCAGCACAAGTAGCCATGTTAGCCTCGATTTTCTGACTAAACAGAGACCTGAAGTTTTCATCTTTTATAATACAGAAGGTTCTTTCAGCCCCATGCAAACATACTATTTAAAACAGTCAAACAGAAATGCAGCCACACAGCAGAAACGAAAAACAGCAACCCCACTGTAGGTAACCTTATGCTGATGGGTAAAGAGAAGCAAATGCGCATGTCAGAGAGCACAAAAAGTTATTTATGCATTTCCACCTTTCCCTCAGTCCTTTCCAATCCCACCAGGGCGTGAACAAGGCTGCCTAGAATGGAGCAGAACACTCAGGCTTCTGAAAGTCTGGTGATGAATGTGGACTTCATAGATTCATAGAATCATTAACGCTGGAAAAGAGTTCCAAGAACCAACTGTTAACCCAGCACCACCACCTTCACCACAAAAACCCGTCCCCAAGTGCCACCTCCACACGTTTTCCCTCATATCCAATCTACTCCTCTCCTAGCACAACCTGAGGCAATTTCCTCTTGTCCTATCGCTTGATACCTGGGAGAAGAGACTGATCCCCACCTGGCTAAAACCTCCTTTCAGGTGGTTGTAGACAGTGATAAGGTCCCTCTGAGCCTCCTTTTGTCCAGGTTAAACACCCCGAGCTCCCAGCTGTTCTTCCAGTTGCTCTCTCCCTGAAAAACTGGAAGCTGGAACAGGAGTAGTATCAGAAGAAAACCTCAAAGAGGCAGGAATTCTTGAAAACAACTGAGATGGGGGAAGAAAGGCGAAGAAAATCTGGGAAAAGCAATTGAGGCACACGTGGGATGAAGAATACATCATTCAACACTAAAGGTGCGATGCCAGTGGAGAAATGAAGCAGCCTGAGCACAGCACTGCCAGAGCTCTGACATCCTGCAGCCCTGGGTCTGATCCCTGCAAACCCCCAGGGTCTGGTGCCTGCAAAACGCCCGGGTCTGGTCCCCACAAAGCCCACACTCATCCCCAAGCAGCACATCCCCAGGATCAGTTTTAGATCCTTGCCTTGGATTACAAACGCACATTTCGGCATCAATGAAGTTCAAATGCGCCTGTGTGACACATAACCCACCTTTCTCATTTTCTTCTTTTGTACAGCTAAATAAAGGCTTTGACTGGCTCAAAGGTAAGATCTGTATTACCAGCAAGGGCCTTCATCCATAATGCATAAGGACACAATCACTAATGTGCTGTATTTGAATGCTGAGTAATCACACAACCGAAAAAGGCTTATTAAACCTCACACTGGTCAAACTATCAAGCACTATTAAGAAAAATAACCATAAAAGTCTTTTAAAAGGCTTTCTAAGCCTGTGAACACAAGCTTCTAAACATCATATTTTGTATTTATATAAAATATAAATGGAGTTACTAAACTTTTACAGTCTTAAATTTTCACTGGGTTTTAGTTTATTAAGAATGTGTAGCTTAATTAAACAAAAAAACGCCTGTAATTTTTACTTTAAATCACACCTCTTGCCCTACAGAAGATGAGGAAGAATTCTTTTTTAATATAAGATCTGTCCACAATGAACTTATGAAGAAGTGACAATCCTAAGTGTCTTAGCAGTCTCTATCCCTTAACTACTTCTTCATCCCATCTCTGCTGCCCCAAGCATTTGCCCTTCCATTTTCTCCACTTTTGCTGTGTGTCCTGCCTGTTGAGGAACAAATGGAGCAGGGGTCCCTCAGGCACAGATGTGTTCACGGCCAGCTCCCTGTGCAAGCACAGCCCCCTCTCTACTACAGAACAGGCTCTGAGCTTCAAGGTTTACTTCCCACAGAGCTGCTAAATTCTCTGAGCACAACTACAGAGGGGAAAAAAAAAAAAAAAAAAGGAGTAAAGGGAGCTATGGGGGAGGTGGGTAATAGGGGAAAACAGTGGGGGACAGAGGAGGGCACACATTTAAATTTAACCTGGAATAGCAAGAACAAAATGCTCTGCCTTGACAAACTCCTGAGAAGATAAAGAAGGTTGCTTGGAGCATAATTTCTCCATAATATTTCAACCTAACAACTGTGCGTGTTTCAAGGTGACACAGGTACAGCCTTCAGATTACAGCTGTGGCAGGGCAGCAGAGGTGAGCACTTCCCTCCTTACACACTTGAAATGTTACCTACCCAAGCTCTGAAAATGGATGGTTCAAACATCATCAACCTCAGGAACTTCCAAGCTCACAGCATTCACTGAGCAGCCAAATGGGAGCAAACAGAAAACAGAGACTACAGACCCCTTCCTCTCAGTTTCCAGCAGTTTGCAAACACTCAGTGCCAGTGGTGAGTTATGGGCTGAGACATGCCCAGACACATACACCTATTTAACCCACTCAATTTCGTGACTGCTGCTGCTGTTCTTCCTTCTGTAAAAGAGATCATAGTAATTTAGAGACTTTTCAAGCAGTCTTACAGCACAATCCTGTTGCCAGCACCCTACGTGTCAAGTTCTAGGACAGACTTTAAAAAATATTCACAAAGAGTATTTAGGTGTAGTAACCAAGTAGCAGATATCACTGAATAAATATTCTTTTGAAGCCAGTGTTTCTAATCAAAAGTGCTGAAAAATGCTTGCTATAGCAGCCTTGAATACCTGCATTTCATACTGCAGAGCCACAGTTCTGCCGTGGCCTTCAGCACAGCATATTTTGACAACAGAAATTAAAGCCCACTAGAACAGTTCTATCGATCCTATCAAATAAACATGGACATCTCCTTTCCTACAGCAAAAAAACCAATTACTTTGGAAGACCGTGAGGAATGCTAGAGTGGAGTTGTGAAACAGAACATCATATTTCAAATTCTTACACAGAAACTTGAACCTGTCAAGAGAGATTGATTAAATTCACAAAGTTGAGGAGTTGAGTGGATGGGGGGGGGGGGGGGGGG
>VZRN01000356.1:3269540-3283977 GCA_013397935.1 Dasyornis broadbenti
ACTCATCTTTGTTGGGTAAATTTCTGCATTACTTGGGTCAATATCAGAAAAATGCTGCTTTTAAAATGCTGTGAAGTGCTATGTTTGTATTTCCTCATGTTCCTTAAACTACATTTTCAGTTTCATTGTGAAGACACAGAGGCTACAATCCCATTTCCTCCTCCAATTCGTTCTTGTGATTTAATAAAGAAAAGATGTGGATTTCTCTTTTCTTTTAACCTTTCAGATTCAGTCACGACAATCTGAAGCATCAGGTCCCTTCCTGCCCTTCTCCACTTGGAGAAGTCAGCCACAGTCAATTTTCAACCCAAAATGTGCTGGAGATAGGAGCGGAGCAGCCAGCATGAGGAACCACTCTCCTCCAACTGGAAAAATACCCAGGAGAAATTTGAAACAAAAATGCTGTTTGCTGTTTAAAGTGTAGGAAATGGAAGTTTTCTGAAGCATCCTGTATATCACAGGTTCACTGACAGAAAATGGGAACTCAGGGAGTCTGGGAGGTTGCAGGTGTACCACAGCTAATCCAGTGGAACTCAGATCTGACTGAGGGGGAATGAGTGTGAGCTCTGAAGTATTTAGATTTTTAACATGCATGTTTTGAAGAAAATCACATACATTAGGACATAAGGAAAAAAAACCTAAAGACTTAACAATGCTCTCCTGCCATGCACAGGCGAAATGGAAGTCTACACATACACCCCAGCATGAGCTTTCTCAGACAGTCCCGGCTTTCTCGCCAGGACAATCACAATACAACCACAGCTACAACTTGTAAGAGCACCTTACCTTTTATAATCAATCCTGCTGTCATTTTCTCACATGAAATGCAACCAAAAGCTTATTCTTCAGACTAATGTCAACTGAGTTTTCAGCCTTCTGAGTTTACAGATCCCTAAAGTCTTCCACTGGAGATGCAAATGTTCCTATGGACAACTGAGAGCTACTATAAATAGGCTGCTCTCCTTAGCCGTTTTTCACAGAGTTGGACAGAAATAGCCAGGAGTGGGGCAAAGCCTATTTGTCTGCCTATTTTCTGGCTCACAAGCTGTGAACATCTTTAAAGGTTTTCCTCATTTTAGGGCAATTGCCAAAAGCAGCCCTTGCCCACGGAGCCACAGCTCGCAGGTACTGACCCAGGGCCTTAGTCCATATCAGAGTCAGGACAACGGACCAGATTTCAGTACTTGTGTACTCATGTTCAAAGGTAAAATTGAACAACTACATACAGCCACAATGTCTGGTAGCTTACTGGCTTTAAACCACTCACACCAGTATTGCACAGAACAGGTTTCTTATTTCCAAATGCATTAGCTGCATGCCTTGTAGATTTTTTTTTTTTTTACAAGGTCACAATTGGACTTACATGAGGAAAATAAATACGTTAAGAAAATCCTTTTTGCACCAAACACAACATGGCAGGCCTTGCACTCTTGTGTTTGAGACCTAATTTAAGCAGATATATTAAATTATACAATGTGTGCTTGCATTTATTAAGTCCAGATGTGGCTCTGAAAAGAGCTTTATAGTTTTAGGGGTTTCCAACCCCGCATTGTTTTTCACTGGACTATTCAGAAGGGCATATGGCACTGCTTAAATAGCTCCCAGGATTTTCAGCCTGACAGCAATAACACAGCAATGGTGACTGCAAATCTCAGCCTTTTCAAGCCCTAGAGATGACAATCATTTTCCACTTCTCCTCCCAAAGCGAAAAATTACTGGCTGCATTTTATCATCTTTTCCTATTACACTGAAACTCTGCAATTCTCACCACAGAGTAGATTAATATTTTCATCAGTTTAATGTACTACTTTCTTTAATAAACATGCATAACAAAGCTTTTCCTTTCCAGCATGTCACTAAATACCCCACTCGGTCTGGAGGGGATGGGGGAAGTTCCTACGAGCCATCCAGACAAGCAGAGAGCTTTACTGCTCTATAAATGCATTGCTCAAGCCACATCTTGCTCATTCTCCAGGCTGTTTAATGACAAGATGCAAAAGCAGGTTATAGGAGCAAGATTCTGTTGGTCCCTGGACCACCACAGCCTCGCTGGGAATCACAGATGAGAAGGGCAACAAACACCAGAAACCACCACGCTCTAAGTCCCTCCTATTTCTGAGAGCTGCCACGTCTCATCAGGCTGTGAGATGACTTCAACTCTATCAAATCAGTGTCCTAAGGGCCACCAAACAAGGCTTAAGTACCCAAGGACTAAATGGGGGGAATTAAAGCCTGAGCACATGATTTTTGTAAATACAGGAGATCCAGCCACTGCTATTTATCCAACAAGATTCATGAGCACTGCAGTATGATTTTAAAGCACTGCTTCTTGTCTACAGAACTCAGCAACTGCTAAATGAACTGATCCAGCTGAACTGTCCTGGAACAGATTTTCCAAACAGCTTTTATCAGCTGTGTTCACAAACTATTGGCAACTCTTCTCATTTTCATCATATTGTCTCAAAATGAAGATCAACGCAAAAAGGTAGCTGCTTTATACTGACATATATATTGAATGTCACTGCCATCCTTTTCCAGGGGGTAGGGACCTTTGTTTTTTCTCTGGGGTTTTTTGTCTCTTTGTTGTTGTTTCTTTGTTTTTTCCTTTTGTCCTGTATGATTTTTTTCATCCTGTACAATTCTCACAAATACTGGAGCGGGAAGCTGTGCAGCAGTGATTGCAACATGACTCAAAAAAGGATGCTTGGCAGATTTCACATGCGAACTGAACACCAACATAGCAGCCAAGAAGATTCAGCACAGCAGAAGAAAACACAGCAAAAAGTGTTTTCTCAGGAACACAGACTACAAATCCTCTGGCTTCAGTGATCCTTTCATCTATAGCAGTTGGGAATGATACAAAAATATGCCCCATACAGTAGAGTTCAAGATAGTTCAAGAGTTGCTCCTCTTCTCTTACCCAGCAATCTGTTGGTGACAATTCACATCTCTGGCATGGGCTCTCTGAAGCTGAAGCCAGGAGTGCTCCCTGCACACAGGGGAAGTGTGCACTACTGTTTTCTATCACCCTAGATGCTCATTTCCTTAGGGTTTTCCTCAGACAGCATCCCAAAATATTCAGAATGTCTTCTGACATTCCAGTCAACTGTTATCAGGGCATCTACTAGAACATCCAGCTATTGAAAGCGGAATCCCAAAATACACAGGTAAAACAAAGAAATAAAGGGACTTAGGAACACACCCTAGCTCTGCCCACCGCATCTTCACAAGTATTGCTCCCCTGATGTCAAAACACCAAGGCAGCAGCTTTGGGCTGCAACAAACTACATCTGTTCATAGGTAAAAGCATCTTCTCATCACCTCTGCTGAGCTGCTCCCCGCACTTCCCCACAGCATCTCTGCCTGCACAGCTGGGCCACAGGCAGAGAGCTCTGTCCCCTCCAAGGGTGCCACCCCAAAGGCAGGGACACCCCCCCGTGTGTGCTGCTCAGCCTCTGCAGAGGCACAGGGCAAAAACTGCTTCATATGTTAATGTCAGCAGTCAGACACAATCCACACAAACCACAGACATCTGGCACTTCTCTACAGCAGTGTCCTTCCAAGATAAAAAGCCTTACAAATTCAAATCAATATTTTCAGTACTGCATTAAATTAGCACTTTTCTGTTTCGCATCTAATCCCAACTGCTTTCTGTCCACAAACTGACCTGCTCAGGGAAGTGATCTCAACACCATATGCCACTGCTTACCCAAGCCAAGCCAGCTCACTTGTTTGTCCTTGTCAACACCAGGGCAGGGCACAGAAAGCTGCCATGGATTTGCCAGCAGCAAACCTCAAAACAACATATTTAATACAGTAGAACCTGGCAGATTTTTGGGGTGGGAAAGCCTGCCATGACAGACCCAGTCATCAATCTCAGAAATTCAGAACAGTGCTCTCTGGATCAGAGAATTATTGGTATCTTTGGGACTCTTGCCATAAAACAGCTTAGAGGAAGACAGTGAATCTTATTTCTTGTCTTCATTCAGTATTAATGTGCACAGTTGGTAAACCCAAAATTATACCACATATGTTTCCAGCTCTTTTAATCCAACCATCTCTCAAAAATCATGAAAGGAGATCACTTCCACTTTCTTCATATTTCACTGCAGCATGTCCACAAATGCCCCAGTCTTTTAAATATAAACTACGTAGACCCTAACTCATTTAACATAAACCACAATGCCATTTAGTATGTGCAAGCACTGCCTTTCTCTCAGTGAACTTTGAAAAGCTAAAAGGGAACTAATTTTGGGAATAGAGATTACTCTTATTAAAGAAAAAAGGCAATAAAAAACTGCCTGTGGGCATTAAAATCTTCAAAATCAGTACAGTTTGAGACACCTTATTAATCACAGAAACTCCACATGCCCAAGAACACACAACAAATTTTTCAAAAATCTTCACAGTCAAGTGACAAGACACTTCGGATTAAGTCAGTTACTGTATCGTTTCAGCAATGAAAGCCCAGCAAAAGCACAGATAAAAGAACAAAACTGCCTGAAAGATAACTCACAAGAGAAAAATTAAAAGGACTAAGAAGAAACATGAACAACTGTATGAAGCACATTAAGCATCTCTCTTTCAGACACACAGAGTGGAACCAGCACATCCATAAACGTGATGGTTTTCATCTCAATTTGCAGCAGCACAGTGGGGATTAAGGCAGGCACAAAGCACAGCTCAGAAAAACAAACCTATAATCAAACATGAGGTTTAAGTAGCCCTCCATGCTGTTCAGAAGACTACACATGGCCTAGAAACAGGGAAAGCACAACTGCATTATACCCACTAACATTAAGGTAGTTTTCCTGGCACTATCCAGTTGAAACTCTGCTCACTGAACAAGGAGAGAGGAGAAATTCGGGTCACCCTCTGATGAAGATGCAGAACCCAAATCTCAAACATAGGACAGCAAATGGTTAATGTATGATGAACCCATTTGTAACTAATAGATAACATTGTCCTAAAAGCTCTGATAAAAGTAACGTAGGAGCGATAAAGCTGATAACGTGTGAAATGATCTTGAATTCTCAGAAAACTGTTCTAACATCAGAGTGGTCAGCAAAAGATTAACAAAAGGCTCCTATTAAAACAAAGCAGAGTGACAAGGCTGTGTTTGCCTTCTTGGCTTAAGACATCCAGGTTTTGTTTAGGGGCCACCATCTCTGTAACACGTGAAAAACAGAAGTCCAAGGCAAGGCATACCTCTAGCAAGGGGATGAGCAGCTGAGAAATTGCTGGGGGAAGAGAGCAAACCTTCAGGGATGAGAATCACTGCCCAGTGCCCAGCCAGTCCCGAGAGGAACACTCAGCAGGGAGGGCAGAACCAGAACCAGGCGAGCTCTGCCTTTGCTGGCTCATCCACAGGTGAGCAAAGCCCAGAGAGCCCTGGCAGCAGGGCTGGGGGACTGGGCCCTACACTGCAATCTGTTTTCCTGAAAACCCCAAACAAGAGCTAGAATGCAAAACCCACCCAGAGGGGCCATGCTCTGATGAGAATTGAGGCTTTACGTTGTGCAGATTTCACCTGCATGGACTAACCACGAATATATAAACATTTATAAAGAATGTTAACAGCCGTGCATTAAAAACAATATTCTTTCTCTGCTATTTCTACAAACAAAATAGGGTGAATTTCCAAATTTAAAAACAATGTTTTAGTTGTTAGCCCAGTATACAACTAAGGTATGGAAAAATCCTAGGAACTGGGTTTTTTGCCTTTAAAAGACAGACACGCCATTCCAAAACATGCCTGCAGTGTCCTGTAAGGCAGGCTGAGTCAGCAGTAGAGCTCTGAAAAAGGAAGGGCAGAGAAGCAGTTTAATTACAAAACAGAATTTGGTAAGACATAAATAAATAAATCACCTATCCCTACAGAATCAACTGTACATAGCCTTCAAAGATGTGCTTCAACAGTTCATATTAATTCTGCTTAAATACAGTCCAACTAACTACCGTGGACGAAGTCAGAATATACATTTAAAAAGAATTATGAAGTTCTGTACCCTGACAAGTAACTTCTGTTGGTCAAATCCTGTTACGAGCAACTTAACCTGACCTATATTTAAAGCAACTATTTTGAAATTATTGCTCTATTTTTGTAGAAGGTAAGACTGTCCCATGGTATCATTCTCAAGCATTCATCATGTCTCCTCTGCCTTCAAGGGTTCATTTTGTGGACTGATGCATTATACCGCCACTTCTGAGAATCACAAAAAAATTATTTAAATCCCCAGTTACAACATAAAAAGGATCTTTGAGAAAAATCTCTACATTTACTGTTAGTTCTCTTCATTCTTTACTAAAATGTAAAAAGCCTTGTATTTATTATTTTTTCCTTTAATCTTAAATTCAGATTAAATTAGCACTTCTAAAAAAAAAAAAAAAAAACCCAGAGAGATTTCTCATGAGTGGAAAATCTGCCGTGCTTATGAGCTTGAAGGTGAAATTCATGAAGGGAGATATCTGCTCTCCTTTCAATTTCGTATGCTGGTAACACATTACAAAAACAAGTTCTCTACATCAAGAACTCTAAAGCTGTGGCTTTTTGAATCTAGTTCGTTGTCTACATCAGCAAAATGCAAAAGCCACCCGAGCAGCCACTGCCCCAGGGCTCTGGCTCCCAGCAGGAGCTGAAGGAAGCCATCCTGAGGATCTCAGGCTAAGCCCCAAACACCTCAGTGTTGCATATGATGCTCACATTGTCCTCATAAAGTAAGAGCTGCCTTCAGAGCTCAAGCCAATAAAATGAAACTCTACTGCTTTTCCATGTGGAAAATCCCCATTTCTGTTTCCTGTGACTCATCTTTGCAACCAAAACCTCCAGTGCGAAATCAAACGACAGAAAGTAGAGGGAAATTATTACTGGAACTGCAAAATGTCATTTCCAGACACACTGATACACCAACACCCAAGCCTGAACCACGAAGGCAGTGAAAGCATTTTTTAAAAAACTCCAAAAAACATAAAACAGCTCTCCACACTTCACACAGGAACCAGCACCCTGCCAGGGCAGTGGCCAACATCCAAAAAGCAGTGGCAGATACCAAAATTCTTTTTCTCACAAGGCAAGCCTAAGCCACTGATCAAAGCATCGAAGTATTTAGGAAAACAAACTCTAAACCAGAAGAGAAGCTCCATAGGCAAGAGTTGCCTGAGGTCCAGGGCCTTCGGGAAGGACAGTCTGGAACTGATGCCAGCCATAGGGTTATAGAAAGCGTCCCTGTGAAAAGGGATGCTTTCCCACTATAATCCTCTTCTCTTGACTATTACTTTCCTGAGAATTTGAGTAAATAGAAAAAAAAACCCAAAAATCAAAATACAACAGAAGTATTTACTTCATGGAAAAAATTAATTTACATGCCCCTCATTACAGAGTAAAAAAATCATTGTCAAGCAAACTTTATGGAGTGTACACATGGCATCCTAACAGTTAGCTTTTAAATTGCCGTTCAGTTTGGTTTATTCAAGGAAACTCATGGATAAATAGCTGAAACATCCCGAGGAGACCCACCCTGAGGCTCCCTCAGCCAGTCACAGATGTTCCAATGTTGTGGAAGGCCTGTGTTCGCCCAGTAATTGGGCTCTCAGGTACCAGTCTTGGGGGGAAAAAGAAACAGCTGCTCAGGCGTATTTGCAACCTCCTGGTCCTGAGTTGACCAATGCAATTAACACAGACAGGGTCCTAAATTCTGTCTTTTCTCCTCAATGTGAGGCTGAGGGACCCCAGCTGGATTCTGACACATCCTCTGAATGTACTGCACTGCCATCCTCTGTCCCTGAACTGCAGGAATTGCCTGCAACCCCTGCATTTACCTTCCCTTTGCACTGCTCCAGGCATGTCACAGAGCACAGAGCAGGAGGAAGGACCTCAGCCACCACAGCCTCTTCTTCTGGCAAAGAGAGAATAAAGTATCCCTACATGTATTCACTGTGTTTGTACAGAAGGAAACTGCCCATTTTTAGTCACATTTACAGAGAGAAAAATACAGCCCACAGTCTAGCACAGGTCATTTTTCCATTCTGCAGTTTTTCTGACAAAGCAAAACACTTAAAACTTTAGATAAAAACAACATAATTACATTTTAGAATAGCCTTAACTGACAGCTCTATCAAAACCAGCTCTTCTTTTGTCTCTAATGCCAAAGTTTTAAATTGTTTTACAACCATGACCATTTACATAAACAAAGAGGAGAAAAATAAAAACACGTGTGGAATGATAAACACTCTAAGAAAAATACTTCTCCGCTCTTTTCTGTAGATCTGGCCCCAAACATAAAACAAGAGGGAAACAATGACAATTCCCAATAAAACTTTAACCTGCCAGTCGTATTTGGTTTGGAAGTCAACCAGTTTCCCTATTCAATGGGTTTCCCAAACAAAAACTCTCCGTTGATGTAATTATCCATCAGAGACATCAGAGTATGCTTCTAGCCAGCAGTGGAACATTTTTTTAATGTTAACTTTTAACACTGTCATTTTCCTATACTATTTAAAAATTCAAACATGTACAAAATCCAGTGGCTTTTGCCATTCAAGAGAGGTTTCCACTATTGCTGATCGCTCCAGGTTTCACTCTGTACAGTGCATTAACAGCCAAACTGAATTTGAGGGCACATCTGGCCCCAGCCTTTTGCTTCAAAGTCCAGGCCACACAGTTATATTAAAGATGCCTAGAACTCTTAAGGCTTGCATGCTTTCAGCTAGTATAAATGCCTTTCCAAAAGTCTTCTACGTGCCTACTAAAAATGGTAACCAAACCTGGAAAAACTCTGAATAAGAGTATTCTAGAAAATGTTCAAATGTGTCTCAAATGCATTTCTCCCATCATCCACCAGGTGTGTTCAGAGAAAAACCTGAGGCATTATTTATCTAAATAAATACACACAGCTTGAAAACAGTAGGACTTCCTGAAGAAAAGTTCCCTTATCCTACTGCTCCAAGTGAAATTCCCAGGAAAGCAGCCAGCCCCATGGGCAAAGATCATACAGAGACCCTGTGCCTTTTGCTGCTGTACAAGGACATAAAGAGCAGAACCTGCCAGGTGCCCCATTGCCCAACATGTACAGGACAGAGGACCCTGGCAGGAAGGAGGGTGTCTTACAGGACCCACAGAACCATATCACCTTGAAGAATAACTGTTACAGTTTAAAAACAGTCTCCAGCTGTGCAGCAAAGTGCAGTCTGCTCACGTCTCCTCCCTCCCAGGATAAGGAGGTGAAGAAGGTGCAGCTGGCATTTGATCCAGTCGGCCAAGCCAGCACACAGTGTGTGACAAACATGAACCGACTGCTCCAAGAGCTGCCTGCTGTACCCTGGTACAGGGCTCTGCAGACACCAGGCAGCTTCTGACCTGGGTCCATGCAGCTGCTCCATGTCCATCCACTGAAACTGTCAGTGGGAGACAATACTTCTAGCTCTTAGAGCTGTTGTTTGCTGTCGAGAGAGACATTAGGGGAAACTTTCTCCATGATTTACCCTGCAAGCTGAACTGTTAGTATCCACGTAAAGCACCAGCCTGGTGGTGAAAACAACACAGGAAAGCAGACTACAGAACTCAGAAACCACAACAGAAGAGAAAGGGATCAAGAATAAACAAACATCACAATAGGGGACACAGCTTTCTATCAATCCTGGGTCCATCCGCAGCCTACCTTGGAACACTGAAGATTCCAAGATCCTACACCGGTTGTTTTCCCCAGCATTTTTCTCCCTTTGTCTAAACTCGAGATGTGACAACTATTAGATCTGAAACAACTGCCTCAGGAGTTTGTCTTACAAACAAGGACAGACTTACTGGGACTGCTGACACGACACTCATCACCTCCACTTCATCGTGGCTGCAGAAATCACTGCTCATAAAGCAGTTCCAGACCCTTCCCGGCACAGTCTATTAACGTAAACCAGCATCCTTTTCTGTTTGACTGGGTGGCAAACTGCTGCAAGCAATTCCTGAACCCTCACAGCTCAAGCATGAGCCAGACTGTGACCTTGTCAGCCATCCCAGTGTGGCTGTTTGCAATATTGAGTCAGAACCTATGGAAAATCAGCGAAGCTTGACCTTTAGTACCCCCTTCACTTCAGAGTCAGCTACAATTCACAAGCCTGGCTTCAAATGCCTCAGTTCCACGTGTGGACAAGAGGGATAAAATACCAAGCATTTGCAGGGGTTATGCTCTGCCCTAAAGCAAACGTATGAAGGAGGAAGACATGTGCCACTTGTGTAATTATACAGTTAGTGTTACTGTTTTGCTTTTATAAACAAATTTGTCACAGAAAGGAAGAAACATTTTCAACATTCCATGCTTAGAAAAGCAGTAGCATGTTTTAAAATTACCAGCCCTCCTCCACAAAGCTGTGCACTGCTTGCTAACAGAGATTCACAATCTCACAACAGCATAAAACATCCACTTCCACTCCAAATGCTTCAGGAAGTACCTCCCTTCCAACAAAACAAAATAAATCAGTGGCTTGGGCATTTTCCTGAGTCTAAATGTATAAACACTCATTTTCATTCCATGACCATAAATCATATCATCATAGAATCATTTAGGCTGGGAAAGACCTCGAAGATCGAGTCCAACCACTAACCCAGCACCACTGCATTCACCACTAATCCATGACCCCAAGTGCCACATCTACATATGTCTTTGAAATCCCTCCAGGGATGGTGGCTCCACCACTGCCCTGGGCAGCCTGTTCCAATGCCTGACCGCCCTTCTGGTGAAGACGTTTTTCCTAATATCCCCTGGCACAACTTGTGACTACTTCCTCTTCTCTTATTACCTGGGAGAAATGACTGATCCCCATCTCGTACAAGCTCCTTTTGGGTAGCCTGTAGAGAGTGCTAACATGCCCCCGAGCCCCCTTTTCTCCAGACTAAACATCCCCAGCTCCCTCAGTCACTCCTCATCAGACTTGTGCTCCAGACTCTTGCCCAGCTCCGTTGGCGAATTGCTCCAGACCCCAATATCTGTCTTGTCAGGAGGGGCCTGTAGCAGGATGCTCTGCCTAAGGGGGGTAAAACAGCTCAAATTTTACCCTATTTGCAGAAGTTATCAGTGATGGATGGAGATTTTGGTGTTGAAGAATGCTGAGACCAGCCTGGCTCAACAATGCCAAAGCTAAACATTCCAAGGATGTAAAAATACAGTGTTTCCTGACAGAAACAGGCACTGAGAGGATGCAACAAAGTTCCTGATAAAGAACGCAACAAGTGACAGCCCTGGTAACTCACCTAGGGCTGCTGAGCTGCAGGCTGCCCAGCTGACACAGCTCGCCTAGAAGTGCAAGATGATCGCAGAGTTTTGTTTTTGCTGTGGAGATGGTCTTTGCTCCAAGATTGGACTAATTGCTCTACATCCTGAAGCTGGTAGAAGTTAAAGGATAAAGCTACCTGTGTGTCTCGGTTCCCGCTATACTATTGCATTTCTCATCATGTAAAAGTTTCTGTATCCGTGCTGGTATTGGCACTGAGCTCCATGGTGGCTGCCTGCTGCAGTTTATGTGCTTTTTAAAGCACCCCTCAAACATCCTTATCTCTAGCAAAAATGTTACGCTCTAATTAAGTAGAAAATAATTTTATCTTTAGATGAAATGTGATTCACTCTCCTCAATGCCTACCTCCTCATCTCTAAATAAAACTCATTTTAGTTAACAATTCAGTTTCATGTTTCAGCTGCAGCTCCTCTAGGACCTTCAGCCTATGCACAATTCATAACCAACCCCACAACATCAAGGGCAGAGCCATAACGAGCCTAAGAGGCAAAACAAGCTGCAATCAGACCCTCTGGCTTGTGCCCAGAGGAGGCTGAAAAAGCAATTCAGAGCCACAGGTCCCTTTATTGCATGCAGATGAGTTTAAATATACAAAAAATAATAGCAAAAAATCACAAAGTTTCTTTCATCTTCTCTTCCTCCTTTTTTTTTTTTTAAGTTGTCTATCATATGCAAAAGACACATTCTAAAGCTAGCATCATCTTTTGAGTTTTGGGATTTTTTTTCACACTATGCAGAAAAAGCATAGCCCAGAAGGACTGTGCTCATTAAAACACAATGAAAGACGACAACAACAAAGAATATTACCTTAACCTACGAACACGCACTTTTGCTTGCCCTCTAACAGCAACTCAGGACAATGTTGTGCGTTAGTCCAGACCACATTAACACAAAACATGGCTTTTTCAGCAAAAGTTCTCTCTCATGAAGTAGGTGATATTCAGCCTTAGGGCACAATGTTCATTTACCTCCTCCACTGACCTTCCTCCAGCACCACCCTCCTGCTTCCTTACCAGGACATGAGGGCCCTGTGCACTGACCCACGATTAATTCATCTGAAGCACAACACAATTTATCCGTTCTTAAACAAACCAACCACTTGGGATGAACCAATTCAACTGTTTGAAGCTTCCTGATGCAAGGGCACAAACCAGGAGAAGTTCCAGCACTCAAAGCTCTCACAGCAGTTTCCCCAATCCCGTCTGGTCTGATGCAATGTAAAACAGGAATTGCAGCAGTTTTCACTCCAGCGTGGTTTGCCTGCTTTCACGAAAGGATTCAATCACATTCAATTACTTAACTGCACTACAAAATGCAGGTGGTTTTTTTTAATAAAATAGCCTGATTTCAACTCTCTAGATTGTATAGATTCCTGTAAGGCACACAAGACTATTTTTCTTATGTTTTTTGGAAAAGAAACAAATAAAACCCCTTACAAACAATCGAAAAACCCAAAACAAACCCCAAGTGTTCAAATACAGGAAGAATGCTTAAACAACATGTAATTATGGCCATTTTTAAACACACCTATAGACCACCATATGTGGAAAACAAAATATGAGAACACTTACAGAATTGTAGACTGAGGCTCAAAAAGGCTAATAAGGCTGCCAGGGCCAGCAAGAACAGAAAACGGTTTCGGAAAAGCATTATTATTCACTCTTCTTGCTCTTCATGGTTTCATCTTCAGATATCTGTAGTTCCTGCAAACAACAAAACATTGGCAAATATATATAAATATGTATTTCAGATGTGGAAGCATCAGCTATAGCAAAGAAAATTCTAATACCCCTTTGACAGTGTCAAGTTTTTTCTTAAAGGCAAGCACACAGGGCAATTTAAATTGGCAACAACAGAATGGATAAGCTGCCTTCACCCCAGTTATAAAATCAGCCATGCTTCCATGAAAAAACTTTCAGGTAAATAAAAAAAGATTGCCATTTCCTATAAAATTAAGTTTGCTTCTGCTAAGATAGGGTTAATACTCACATTCACAATTCTTAAGATAATAAAGAGTGAGGAAAGCTGTCAATACCACTAAACAGAAAACAGAAAAGTAATAAAACCTCAGAAGTCAAGCTACTCGCTGCAAAAATAAAAACAGAAAAAACCCAAGCCCTCTCCTGAAAACATCCAAACACACTCTTCCTCGCAAAATGACATTCCGAAGAGTACAGAATTTGCTGAAGTACCCTGTTTTCACAGATGTACATTTTCCTGTGGAAAACTGCTCTATATAAGGGATGGGGGTGGGGGTTGCTCCCCCCCCCCACGGCTTTTTTTTCTTTTTTAAACAACCAGCTGCTCTTATGTGCAAGAGATGCCTCTTCCTAGCACCGACAGTGTGTTGCAGGAAATTGGTTAGTCTTGAAAGAAATCTTCTGACATTCCCAGATCCTTTGAACTGAGTTCTGTTTATGACAGAACATTCAAACATGTTGACAGAAAATAACTTTTTCCTCCATCACTGTTTCTTTTTGCCCCAGCACTTATTTCCTCACAGAAAGAGGCCTCTTTTTCTTTTTTCCTGCTTTTGAGAATGACAAGGCTTACATACATGTGTAATTACTACATATTTGCTTATCAAAACTCTTCTGGACTCTAAAAACTAACCATCTTCGCAGGATTTTAGTCTCTGAGTGCTGATAAAATCACAGCCTCAAAGCTCTGATTTTTTTCTACACACCACCCCAATTAATTTGCTTTCTAGTATTTGAAAAGGTCTCAGGAATCACTGAACTTATTTGATCTATTTTATCTATTGGGGTTGGTCTCGAAAAGACTCGTTGGATCTATGAGGTGCCCCAAGGGGACTTTAGCAGCACCAAGCAATGGGACCCATGAGCACAAGTGGTGATCACAGAAAAAAAGGCAGTGGGGCTTGCATTATTAAGTGAAATCCATTATGAATATACATTTTGCAGGATTGAGGTCTTTCCATCTCATTTTAACTTGGACAGCTACCTTTACAGCTTCTGGAAACTGTGGGAAAATGGAAAGATCTGGAGATTCTGAGAAGCAAGAAACCAGAGTCTTTACAGTATTTTTCCCAAATGTCAACAGCACCATAAATGGCATGTGCAAGCAGTAATAAAAACAAAGTAAAAAAAAAAAAAAAAAAAAAAAAAAAAAAGGAAGAAGGAAAATTTTTAAAAAA
>VZRN01000356.1:3283992-3295169 GCA_013397935.1 Dasyornis broadbenti
GAGAAAGGTAGAAGGAACAATTTTAACAGACTCAATTTCACAAAATCATAGCTCATCCTGGAATATCTTAGTGAAAGGCAGGCAGAAGCAAAACTGAACCACACCACTGCAACTCAACGAAGCTGTGAAGGATAGAAGGTAAAAGGATTAGTGTATACCAAACACCAGGAGAGAATAAAGCAGTTCAACCAAACAGATGGGGGAACAGAAGGGGAACCACAGGAAAAAGCAAAAAATAGATTTAGCAGGGAGGAGAAGGTAAAATCTATTAAAAAGCTCTCAGGAACAAGAGGTCTTGTGCACAGTCTACACTCATTAATACTGTTGTTGTATAAAATAAAGCTGCCACAAAAAAGGAAAAATTACAAGACTGGAAAATAGGAGATCTTACACACCTCATATTAGCAAAGTGTTTTAGTGAGTAAGCTTAATGAGCTTTAAGCCTTAATTGCAGGATCAGGAGTTTTAAAACACTGAGTGTGAAATGCATCATTCAAGAAATTACAAACAAGGTGGAACGATTTTTCTTTAAAATATACTTTGGCTTGCTAACAAATTAAAACTTGCTGTGCTGCAACTTCTGAGGGTTGGGAACAGCTCCTGCTGAGAAGCTGTTAATTAAAAGGCTGTCAATACAATTTGCCATCAGCTCCTCCTTGGTAAGAAGCTGCAGGGAATCAGGTGGAGGTTATGTGAGACTGAGTCCTGAAGCCTCTGTTCGTTCAGGCTGGCACACAAGGTGCTCCCAGGGCTTGGCCAGCACACGTTTAGTGAAGGCAGTACAGTAAGTATTGTGAGGACTCACTGAAGTGAGCACTGATAAACTAAAAAAGATAAAACGAAGCCTGGAGGGGGGAGAAATAAAAGCAAACCAACCTTATCTTCCCACAAAACTATTATTACGTGCAGATGAAGCAGAACAACAAACCAGACACAGCAAAACACTTTAGGGGTGTTCAGGATACTCTGCCTCAGAGTAAGAGCACTGCAGAGCATCCACTGCTAACCTGACATTTAGGCACTGCTGATCTTTATCTGCTTACCCAGGCCAGAGTGCAGGACCTGCCAAATCCTCAACATCTCCACCCTGTGAGCTCCCAAAGGGCAACTCCATCAACAGCTGACAGCACCACCTCGCTGGGCTGCAGGAATGGGCCCTAGCTCTGGGGTTTGGAGCCCAGGAAGTGCTTACTGCTTTTAAAGGGGAGTGAGTACCACACCGAGGTGGAACTCAGTGCCAGGAGCAGCAGCTTCTGACATGTGCCAAAAATGCAGGGATTGTTCATCCCTGAGACTCGGAGATTTAGATTGGACATGAGGAAAAATTTCTTCCCAGAAAGGGCTGTCAAGCGTTAGAACAGGCTACCTAGAGCAGTGGTGGAAACACCATCCCTGGAGGGATTTATCCCTGTGGATGTGGTGCTCAGGGACAGGGTTTGTGGTGGGTTTGGCAGTGCCAGGGAAACGGTTGGATTCGACCTTTTCCAACCTAAACAACTCCACAATTCTGTTTCTGTGAAAGCAGTACTTGATAAAGATGCCCTGGAGAACTCCAAACATTTCAGTCACGCTAATTTTAAATGTGACACACTTAAACAGTTTAGAAATTCATACGGGTAGTCATTAATAAAGCATCCTACATCGAAATGCAGGTAAGTACAAGGCTACCTCTGAGTCCCATTTTGCAGCATATCTACCTACAGAATTTTGCATGCCTACCTACATACCTACCCACAGAATTTAAACTTTTGCTTTTAAACATGATCCAAAAATCTCAACTCATCAAAACATGCCAGAATGATTCACAGCATTTAGAGCACCCTCGATTCTTACCTAATCTCACACGTGTGCTCACACAAAAGTAAAAACAGCCTTGTGGTTGAAGGGCAGGCCAGGGAATCAGGAAGAATTAGTAACCACCTAGAAATGCTGGGAGAGAGGCAGGCAGCCCGGAGCCCAGGCGAGGCACGAAGCTGGAGCAGAGCAGCTGGCAGCACTAACCTACTTTCTGTTCAGCACTGGGGCACTGCCAGCCAGGGCACCACACAGAACCTCCCCCTGGCAGCCCCAGCTCCTCAGCAAACCACAGACAAGGCATTTCTTGCAGGGTTGACTGGCTAAACTATTTCTTTTGTTTGTTTTAAGTCAAGCCCTGAAAATAACTTTACATCAATGCTTTCAAAGCACTTGTGAGATTGGATGTGACACTAAACCAGCACTGCCAAACTTCTGTGCCAATTGAGTGATACCATTACATCCTCTAAATCACCAGTACCCATCTATAATACAAACCTACTCTCCAGCATGAAGCCTGAGCACAGAATTATACTGACTCACCATGACAGCTTAAATGAATCTATTTGATTAAAACAGCATGTCTCCATAAATAATCAATAGCACTCCTCAATGTCTGCCTCAATAAAATTACTGTATTTATCTGATGTGCTGCATCAAAATGGCATTGTCTACCGAAACACAAGTGAGCAAAAGTGGCCACAACGAAACAAACAGCAAAGACAAATGGTGATTTTGCCCCAAAAGGAAGGCAGTGCTCACTCTGTACATTATTATATGCCAAAGACAGAGAGAAGTATATTTTGGAGCAAGCTTATAGAGCATAGGAGGGAGAACAAAAAGCCTACAGACAATGTAAGGTTGATTTGGAGTAACACTCATAGATAGTTCTAGAAAAGCTCACAGAATAACACAGGGGCCCACCCATTAGTCTGGTATTTCTACACTTCGTAAGAGATTTTAACTGTCATTTCTTTTTGGTATCTCTTTTGCTTTTCATCTACATCTGTAGGCTTGTTTTCTGACAAAGCCTGTTTTGAAGGCATCTGAAATGAAGGTGACAGCTCCTGATACCATTATAATGAAAATTTCTGCCTTGACTTTAACTCATGATGCTCCACCAATCACTCCCCAGCCAATGGGCAGCAGCCTACCAGGCACTACATTTTTCATCTAAAACTCACAAGTCCGGCGCCCAGACAACTTCAGACAGTGACTTCATACTCTTGAATTGGCAACTGCAGAAAATACTTGTGTGTCAGCAAATGGAACAAGTCAAGCCTTTTCTTTGGCACTTCAAGGGATTTGGTTTTTTTCCAGCAGGAATGAAAAATCGTGGCTGGGCTTTTCTGGTCATGACCAAATCGAGCAGTGCTACAAAGATCCATGGCAAGCACCAGAACAGAGTGGAAATGGGAACACACAGCAGAACCAATCCTTTGGCCAGCATGACCTGCTTAGTTACTGATGCTCGTAATTGTCACGGTGAGGAAACCCTCACAAAACCCCTGCAGCCACTGTAGCAGCAGCAATTTAAATTGGACATACGATCCCTGCAACACAGAGGGTGTATTTTGCATGGCATCACAAAGTAACACTGCATCTGTGATAATGTTCAGCACAATTCTCCATTTTCCCATTGGAAAGAAACAAGAAACATAAAATTCAGTCTCATTTTCTCGCAGAACACTTACCCTTTAGAGACCCAGCCTGGAGACAGCTTGCTGCCTTCATGCCCAGGCTCTGGCAGCACCCTGACAGCAAGGGCATTTTTGCTCCCACCAGCTTCACTGGTCTATTTATACAGAGCATCCAGTGTTCCCATCAGCCAGGACACAGGGATGACAAGCCCCTGCCTGGAGGAACTTAACAAGAGTCTAAATTAGCTCTGACTGTAAACAAAGAGAAAAAGCAGGACTGCACATAGAAACAATTATGGAATGTTTATTCCAACCTGTCTGCAGTCGCCTTTATGTTCTGTTTTCTCACAGATTTAGATATCTGTTTAGATCAGAGGACAAAACAGTGGTCAGCAGCACAATTCACGCTTGCCAGCTCACACATTCTCTCCTGTTTGAATCGTACTTTTTAGTCACACTTGTTAGTCACTGATGCTGTGTATCACTTCAGTCTGGGGGCTCAGAGCCCAGGCAGGAACCTCTGCACCTGAGTTCTGTTCCACATCATGGAAAACACACAGGGAGCACCCACGTGGCACCCACAGGAGCCTCTGAAGTCCAGTCCTTCAGCAGAGATGTCTCTTTGGCATGACCAACACTGCTCTGAGGGCTCAGAGTGCAGCACAGTCTCTGAAGATGGATGTGGGTTTGAATCTGAAGCTGCATTTCGGACAGAACATGATACAGCATGAACTGCTTCCCTCAAACCACAGAGAAGCTTCACTGCTGTGTTACAGCCTACCAATAAAATCCAGTCTACAACAAAAATCTGTCAAGTTACAAAGCTTTCAACAGTTTAAATAACAACGGATCACAAACCATTCCCCTTTATAAAAAGTTAAGACTTCATGGCATACTCACATCTTAAGTATTGAAGAGACCACTGCAGTTCCTTTGCTTGCTTCAAACCTCTTCCCTTATTTTCATACTCCTTTTATGAATTGCTGAAAGTATCCATGCTTTGGCCTTTCTGGTTTTCCAACTATGATTTTATAGCTCTCACACGGTTTACTCATTTGAACAGCAAATGTATGAGATCGTGAAATATTTGAAGGAGTAGGTGTCCTTAACTTTGGTTTCTTTTGGCCCATGTAAACCCTTAGTTCAAGAGATTATGACATTCAGACAAAATTTTCAGTTAAGTGTTTTGATCTGGCTTTGATTATCTCTTTTTGGTTGGAAATAAGATCAGTGTCCTGCAGTTGTACACGTTACTGTGTAGATATCTTTAAAATGTTGAAGTCAATACCAACCCACCAGTCCAGCACTTTACTTTGGAGGCTCTGTTTCAACCAAATTTTAGTATCTGGGAAAACAAATCCAACTGTCTGTTATCCACATCAGGAATGTCCCTATATTCCTACTGCTTTTCCTATGCAATACTAGGTCATACAAGCCTCTGAACTGCAGAGAAAGTAAAAACAAAACTAAAGGAAGTTCTTTTACTTCCTTAAAGGAAACTGAGCAACTCTTTTTTAATAGTATTATGAAACTTGAAAGAAACCTTATGATTTTGATGGCTCCAGGCCAGAACTGAGTATTAACTGGCAGCAAAACCATTCTAGAACATACAGATAATTAAATAATTCTTTAAAAACAGCACCAGAATGTAATTATTTTAAACTTACATTTTTAAAGCGATATACCATATGCTCATAACTATAAGCATAGAGCTTAATCACCCCCAGATCACAGCCAGTGGCTGATCAGATAACATCTCAGCTCCAAAAAGCACACAAAGGCAAAGGACTTAACATGCTTGAATTGTTAAATGATTTTTGGGTTTTTCTTTTTAAGTTAAGGTTTTACTTTTTACGGTTTTAATTGTTTGAACAACTCCATCTCCCACTGTAACACTCCCCTCTACATGTACTTCCTCTAAACAGCAATCTGCCTCCCTCTGCCCCAGTGTCAGGAGTTGTGTCCTGCAGCAAATACCTTCTTCTTCTGACACTAATTTTGAAAGCAAACTTCGCAGGGATGCACTCAAAGCTAGTTGTGATCAACTAGGAAAGACAAGTTGAATAAACAGGTCAGTGAAGAAAGTTCATAAATAGAAAAATGCTTATTTTCCCACAATGAGTCAAATTTATGCCATCCAGTGTTCAAGATGATCTTAGTATTAAGGACAGCATTTTTACTGCGTGTCAGCTCTTCCACTCAAGTTAGATTTGGATTTAAGAATGCTATCTGAGTTCTCAAATCTGTACTTCTTTTAATTCCAAATGGCCTTACACTGGGTCAGTTTATACCCTACTCATACATACATATTCTCCTGGTGAAAGGTCACACACCCACACTCCTCAGGGGTTCACACAGGTTGATTTGCTGGTAGTATCCAAACTCAATGGATCTGGGGAGACTTAATCTCTTCAGCCTACTCACCATCCTGTCTCACAGCCCATCTTCGCCTGGTCCTTCATCCCTCACCCTCTGGAAAACTGCCAGGATCTGAACCCACCCAGTGCCCCAGGCCATTCCCCCACAGCTTTCAGCTCACCCTAAAATGCACCATTTTACATCTGGTGATTTGGCCACTACCAAGAGCTTTCCAGGTAGTACAACACCATTTTACTCAATTAGTTAAATTATAGATGTGAAAAATGGCAATGCAACAACCTGATGTCATAAGAGTTGTGCAAGAGGGAGGGGAGGGATGACATTGATTTCATTACCCTCACATTTCTACTCTTACCCTATCCTTGTGCTCAAGCTGTATTTTGATCCTCATCCCTAAAGATTTTTCTTCTGCCTACAGCCCTGAATGAGATCTGTTCCATCCTATGCCAGGTCACCCAAAACTTCCATATTCAACCACCTCCATACAACGTCAAGGGTTCAAAATTACAGGGTAGATACATACTTCTGTTCCAAATGGAAAACTTGTGCTTCTCCACAGATTCTACTGTTACCCACTGCAGCTCACACTGGAGAAGAAAAGACTAAACATCCTTTATTCAGCAGTTTTGCCATCTTCCTGCAATCTAGCCCCACAATGGTGATGACACCGATGCATTAGCAGACAGTCAGCATTTTCTGCTGCCCTTCCTTCCCCACAACACTTTGCACAACTGCCAACTTGCCTGGCTGCTGGAGAGCTGAATGGGGAATAACACAGGCAACATACTGGGAGAACTGCCATGCTGCTGGCAAAAGGGCATGCCTGGCTTTTCCCTGGATCCTCATGGCAGCAGCACAAGCAGAAACACATCATCTTACAGCTCGACACAGCTGAACACACAGGTGCAGGCAGGAGAGTTATTGCTTCAAAAGGAAAAATAAAAGCAGGTTTAGGTAAACAGTGCTGGCATTAAACATCATGTCCCAGAATTTCCTCAGAAAGGCCCTTTGGCTACATTTCTGCTGCTTAGTTTTGTTGGTTTAGTTGCTTAGCTGATTTTACATTTTATCAGCCCACAGAAGCTCCTCATGAAGGTACCCAAAGGTCTTCAGAGAGAGAAACACAAGCCTGTGCTCAGACTCAGGAGCAATCAACAAACCAACATCACAACCACAGACGCAGGGAAGATGAATAAAGCATGAAAAATACACGGCAAAGCGCACGAACCAGTGCCAGCATCGCTTTGTCCTTTTAAACAATCCTCCAGCACAGAGTGCACCAGCTGTTTGCAGGGTCCCCAACCAGCACTGCCAGCAGCAGGAAGCCACACCACAGCATCTTCCACAACGCAAGCAACGGGGACATTTATCACTGCAGACACTAAGTTGTGGTGTTTATTTTTTTTTTTTTTTCATAAGGGAAACCATGAATCCCATGTCAATTTCCGGGGGAAACTGACTTCATTCTTGGTTCATGCTGAAGTTTTAGGTGGCTGTAGAAGTTATGAATGGATCAGCTGGAAAACAGCCACTGATTAGTATTTCCAGACAGCAGTTCTGAATGTGACTATCATGTGGCACAAACAAATAAGCCTAATTATTTCAGCTTCCAAAAATCAGTTACTTTTAAGAAATATGCCAGCTGTCTAGCTTTTCAAAGCCCAGTTTACTTCTCTAATCAATATGAAATAACCTGTCAGTCATGCTCTGAATCCTCTGCCTGTCATCAGAACCACTTAGAGCATAATCACACACTTACATCTACCTTTGTAGCCCTCCTGGCAAATGTTTCTATTATCAGCTTGCACAATGCAAAAAAATGCTCTTTCTTGCTGCTAGGGATGAACCATTACATTGATGATTCAGGCATTATCTGATTTTTTAAAAAGAATCATAAATGCCATTTGTCACAGTACACCTTCCCACTCTTATATTTCTTCACTGAACAAGAAAATGTCTCAGCCAGCTGTAATCAGAGAACATCTAATATTTTCAAGACAAACAAGAATATTAATTTTCAATTCTAACCTAAACCCAATGGCACAAAACAAACCAGGTGCAAAGCTCACGTGTTCCTACACTGACATAAGTCAAGACTCATGTATCCTTCCTTACAAATTCCAGGCAATAAAATTTCCCAAACTTTCCTGCCCTAAATAGTGTGCAAAGCCAAATGCTTGCTTCAGAGGACTCTCTTTGGGATTCACCAAAGTGCAGCCTGATTTTAACAGAATACGAAGCATGTCACAGTCTGTACAGCATTCCTAGTATATTCCTGGAAAACTGCTACAGAAACCTTCAGTCATCATCGTCCTTTACATAGCTTTATGATCAACAGTTTCCAATTCTGTTTCTGTGTGATTTATGCCATACACTGGCCTGCATTTCCATTCCCTGTTATGGAAAGCATTTTTGAAAGCATTTCAAAGAAAATAAGAAAATATGTATTTTGAAGCACAGTATTTTATCAATACTGCAATATTTTAATACAAGTCTGGTAAAATAATCATGACACTCAAACCCATGCAAGTAGAAATCTTGCATGGAATCTACATTTAAAGTCTACTCCCAAGCACTTGACATTTCTTCTTCTTTTTGCTGCAAAATTTAAGTTTTCATTGCTGTATCTAATTTACCACCCAAGCCAGAGTATTTTTAAATACACCCTTCTGAATGTGAATCAATGCATCGCTCGCTTACTGCCTCCCTCTCCCAGAGAGTCAAGATTAAAGGCTTTGTTCAAACATTTCCCGAACACGACGCACTGCTGGGCCAGTTTTGACCCAAGCTACACTCTTTGTCCAACATTTAGATGACTGAGGTTCTTTTTAAGCAGCTCCTTCCTCACCCTTGAGGCTGCTGTCTGGCAGCATTTGTGTGTGTGCTGCTCCAGTGCCTGCCAGTGTGGTTGGGCTGCTACGATGCCTTATCCTGCATCTTATGGGTAGCTACCCAGTAACTCGCAAAACTTCCCTGTATTCCCTATAGCAAACTCCATCTTCTTTAATCTTCTCATGCTTCCTTCACCAAATGATCCTCTCAACAGCTAAAGCAACAGCTGTGTATTTTGTGCATGCTCCCAAAAGCTCCTAGAGAGAGCACCTTCGTCCTTACGGCAGAGGCAGACTGGAAGACTCCACCCTCTTGAACCATTAAGGTGCCACCACCTCCTTTGTAGCATTCATCATAAATCGAAATCATAAAGCATATGTTAGTAGGTGGCTTAACATTTAATTCCTACGCTCATGTGATCTATGTTTGTGAGCAACACAGATCTCACAGTGGTTTTTCACTTAATTAATTGCCAATGTGTTATTGTTAGTCAAAAGATAAAATCGTGGGAAGATGATGAGGATATTCATCTAGAACTGACCATAAATCCAGATAAAAGCCACACTTAGGACCACATTAATCCACCATTCATCTTTAGGGCAATAACATGCAGACACACTTAAGATACAAAGCCTTTATAAGTGAAAGAATTTTAATTATCTTTTTTTAATATCAGTAACTTCAGCAGAAAAAGCATCCAAAAAAGTTCAACTAAAGTCTAGATTCAAAGGTCTCTTATGAGATATAAGAAACCTCACAGGACACTTGAGGTTTCATTCATCTAATGAGGTTATGGTAAGTATATCAAAATATACACCCCCTTGTAAAACCACTGGAGGAAGCAAACTTCATAGGGGACAGCGGTTTTGCACACCGTGAAGCATTGCTTTTTGTCTTTCTTCACTCGAAGATGTCCACCTCTAAAACAAAACCAAAAAAGCTCAGAAGACAAAGCTGTTAGAGAAAATGAGGTTCCCAGTCATGACACTGAAACAATTTTAAGCAAATGCCTGCAGCCTAACCCGAGGCACACCTCGGCACAGGTACAGACACAGCCTCAGTTACACCAAAGCCGTTTTACAGCTCTGTTGTTGTCAGACCTTCCTATGACACCCTGCTATTCCTCAACGCTTCCCCTGCCCCACAACAGGGGAGCTTGTTCGGTATGAATTCAATCTTATAAAAAGTAGTATTTCAGCACTACTGAGTTTACATAAAATATTTAAGATACTACAATTAAAAGCCATTAGAGAGAGAAGCATATGTGTTTTAACCATGTGCACTACTTGTAGTTACCTTTTTGAGAAGATTAAAATTAAGCAGCTTTTGCTTTTCATCCCACTCACACCCTCCCACTACAAATTCTGTCTGAGCTAATCCTCCTTCTAGAGACGTCAAAACAGGGCATAAGTATTACAGCTACTTACTGCCAAAATGTGCTGGTTTAATATCCCATTACTATTGTAATACTGGCACAATAACTTATTATATGTGACAGCTTTTGCAGTTAGTCAAGGATAGAGCCACTTATTCAGTATGGGATTTTTTCACCACATAAAAATATCATTGTAAAATTTGTAGAAGAGAAAATTTAAGGTCTGTGCTCAGATGCTCATCTGAGACTAGGATGCCAGACAAAATAAAAGGCTTATAAGGTCATTACACATGCTCTTCTCACCCTGTCATTTCTACTGTCAAAGACTTTATGTAAAGTGATCTGTCCAGAAATTCAGGTTACAGTGCTTACAAATGCACTGCTTAACCCCTTACTTCCCGGCATTTTAAAATACACTTTCACCGGTTTTTTTGGTTTGTTTTTTTTTTAATTATTATTATTCTTTTTGAGAGCCACACTCTGTGTGAAGGCTAAGACAATGTCCATCTCAAAACACACTTCCAGTGAGAAGTCCATGCTTGTCAAAACGTTCAGGGTTATTTTTCAAGAACCTGCAGCACAGAAATACACTAAGAAGTCTGTTCAAGGCTCTAAAAATATTTAGGTTAAGCATGTGCGATGAAAAGGATGCTATGGGACACACTAAAGACAAGAGGAATCAGAAAACAGGTGAATTCACGAAGTTACTCGGCTCCGGCCACAGCGTATCCCCCAACAGCCGGAGACAAGCGCCAGTGCCCGGAGCAGCTCCGCACCAGCCCCGCGGCCCCTGCCAGCCAAGGCGGGCACACACGAGCCAGGCTGGCGGCGCGGGGACTCGCAGCGCGACGAGCCCCCGCCAGACCCTGCCCTGCACCGCTCGCGCACCCCGGGTCACGACACCGGGTCACACACACCGAGTCACACACGAGTCGCACACACCGGGTCACACACGCCGAGTCTCGCACACACCCAGCTGCACACACCGAGTCACACATGGTTCGCACACTCCGAGTCTCGCACGCCCCGAGTCCACCCTGCGGTCCCGTCCGGCCGCAGGGCTGCCCGGCCCCAGGCCCCGCCGGGCCGGTCCGGCCGAGGCTCCGCGCTCCCGCCGCCCCTCTGGAGCCGGCCACGGGCCGCACCCTCGCTGTCCC